>CAAKMY010005395.1:10311-43364 GCA_901111285.1 Corrigiola litoralis
AAGCCGCAAAAAGCTGTGTTTCTCCAGTGCTAAGATCTAAACACAGCCTAATGTACAGACGCCTTGAGCAAACTGATTTCTTAAATCATCAAGTTCAAAAAAAATAAGATTTCTCTTACAGCACCAACATCAATACTGGTCCGATATAGCACAAATACAACATCAAGAACAGATATTCACCAAGAAGTTGGACAAAACACATTGTGCAGACCAATTCCTGAAAAGCTAAATTCTAAAACAGTCACCATAGTCCACAACCAACACCAATTAGTGAAAACAATCATGGATGCAGAGGGGCCATTATGCCAACCTCCCCTAACCACCACACCCCCCCCCCCCCCNNCCGGCGGTCGAGGGAACTCCAAAAGTCGTTAAGAAATAACATTCTTACCACATTGGCAAGATATGACCAATTGGATAAAAGCAAGAACCAGACAGGGCATTTTGCAAAACTTTAGAACTTAAAGACCTCCATTGGACCTAAGCAACAAACCGACAGGGCGTACAAGCAGTTCCTTCTACCCCTTTTTGCCTGTCCAATATAAATATATGAACAAAAGAGACTGTAAATGAGCTGGACAAACAGATTTAGCATCGATACTGATTACTGAGTATACTTTAGACCTCAATGTCGGGCTAAGATTACCCAAGCTTTCAGCTTCACGCAAATTATGACTTTGTAAGTAAGAGAAGAATTGGATCCCTGAGTTAGAGTGATTTTTGTTATATAAAGAATATGAGATCTACTTAGAATTTCCTGAAACTTGCTTACGCCCAGGAATTAGTTCTACTTTGAGAATCTTCGACCTTCTGCTCATGAGCACAAAAGATGTATGAGCAGTTCCATCTGGGACATCAGATCGAGTCGTCAATTGATTTTTCGGCCCAGGTCTCAACCAACTTCGAATTTCCTTTCTGGAGTACTTGCATTTTCGGCCAGTCATGTCCATGAATTTTAGTATTACGGTATATCTCCAAAAATTGGTAAAGGCAACAGACTCATATAAAGTCTAATATTTAGGTAATGCTCCATGCTTCATGGACTACCATTAACAAGGAAGCACATGCATAGATTCCTCGAGTAGCTCTGTGTCTTCATGCAGATTCAATGGGAATAGTCAGCCCTTGGTTTGAGGATAAACACAGCATGCTCCCCCAGCATCCCCAAGCAAACCCAAAGACCTACAAGCTAGAACTACCTACCGAACAAAAACTTCATTCCAATTTTTCTAACTACCCCTATATTGTCACTTCAATAACATCATAAGTAGCATATCTTGATTTCTCAATTTTATTTATTCTTTCGGATTCTACTGAAAATGTGAAGTTTAGGTTTATCATATTTCGAGAGGTAGTGAAGCAATGTGAATTTCACACGATTGGCTACATTGGTTAATTCAAAATATAAATATATTTCTCCTTCATTTAGTTGTATGCCAAAAAATTATTTAGATAGGGTCAATATTCACATTCTTTTTGGCTTTTTAAAAAAAAAAAAAAATCTATTCATACACCCCTAATGATGTCTTGGCATATCAAATTCCACCAAGTAGTGTAAAATCCATTTAACGATGTAGGTAAAGACAAAGGGAATAAAACTAGAACCATCTTTTCTTTTCTTTAAAAAAATTACCTAACTATTTTTTTTTTTTTACGAATGATATTAATAAGCCATTATACCATCCTCAGCTATTTCAAATAATTCCTTAAACAATAATGAATTCTTAAGTTGGAAAGTACTCTTAAACCCTAATGAATTCTTATGTTTGCTGAAATGAACACGTGAGAAACGTACAAAGCCAGTTATGATCATGATAAGTATAAGCAGAAATTCTACAGCTTATGATCTTAAAGCAAGGAAAACTGTTGGATCGCAAAATTGGAGAAAAGGGTGACCATGTGTATAAGCAATTCAGTAGTACAGATTCAGCAGTGCATGGATGGGTGCCCACCGGCAATTAAATGTCAGAGACTTCTTAGGGCCAAGGACAGGTCTTATGTTGAGGGACCGCCCTTTGCAAGAGTTATTTGATTGCAAGTACGAGGGGACAAACAGTTCTCCTGTAATTTATATATCAATAACATTTACTTTATCACATTTGCCGATGTGAGATTTTGATAATTAATAACTCAAAAATATAATTAAAAAAAAAATTCACAAAAGATATCAAGTGAAAGTATTTGTCGACACAAATCTAAATATTAAATTTTGATATTTTACTAACAATTTTATTTTTTGAGAATTTCATGGTCAAAATGCGACTCAAATAGTGTCAAAAAGAAATGGGGGGAAATGAGTGGGACAGTAACAACTGATTAATAATAAAAGTTACTACTATGCAACAAAGATGATACTTGCAACTAAGATTGTTCATATAAAACTCGACTTTTAAAAAATATATATAAAAAAAAGGATAGTTAGGGCTTAGGGGTACTCTGTCTAATGGGAGTCTCAGAACTACTTCAACGTGTAACTAGGAAAACAACAATAGTAATCTCAGGAAAAGAAAATAAAAAGGTACAACAATGTGTCCACGATAATATGGTTGTTTTTTAAATTTTTTTTCCCTTTTTCCTTTGGCTCAGTGAAATGGTTGTAACTTGCAAGTAGAGTGTAAAGTCTGCATATGAAACAACTGATAATGGTCAATGTGACTTATTTATCAATGTCTGGAAAGGGGGGAGCAGAATGAGTGAGAGACAGGGGAGAGAGAGAGAGAGAGAGAGAGAGAGAGAGAGAGAGAGAGCCTAGCCCAAATGACAGGAGTTATAAGAGGATAAGCTAAAAATTGACAGTCATGAGCTTGCAACAGGCAGCAGAGAGGGGTAAAGCTTCACAAAGAAGGGGTGGACATTAATACAACAAGATGCAAATATTTGATGAGAGGATGGTATAGCGTAGAGGAAG
Organism: Corrigiola litoralis; assembly: GCA_901111285.1. Taxonomy (NCBI): domain Eukaryota; kingdom Viridiplantae; phylum Streptophyta; class Magnoliopsida; order Caryophyllales; family Caryophyllaceae; genus Corrigiola; species Corrigiola litoralis. The sequence goes on from CAAKMY010005395.1 coordinate 13,220, forward strand.
AACTCATGTTCCAGCTGACCAGATTTAGTGTTTTTCAATTTTCTTGGTAGATAAATTATTTAAATGCTTAAAAAAGATAGAAAAAGTGTTTCAGAGGACAAAAAGTCCTTCCAAGTCCTACCAAATAAGAATTACAAAATTAGCTCAATGCCTCCCAACAAGGGTAATAAAAAGCCCTTTGAAGACTCCGGCTACCTTATAGCCCAAAGAGAAGCTAGATAAACAATGCTCCCCCAACTATAATTCAAAGAATGGCATTTTCTAGTGAATATACGAGAATTCCTCTCAAGACACATACACCAGAAAACAGCCACATAGGTGAACTTCAATCAGTGACAGGACACTAACGATATTCAGCAGCCTCTGCCAGATTTAAGAGAACTCTTCCTATTCAAGATGTGAATAATCATGGATACATGGACCTACAAGTACCACATTCAAGCCATACCATAAAGGCTAAACAAGCTCAACATACCTAATAGATACAAACGTAGAGCTTAATTTCCAGCAGGTAGTTTTCGCTGTATAACCAGATCATCAGCAGAGTAGTAATCCGCAATCAGCCTATACATGTATGATGGATTATGGCCTCCTCTACACACACAAAAGCAAGTTGCAGTTAGGTGAATTTTAGAAGTAAAAGATAAAAAGCCAATTAAATGAATAAAACAAAGGATTTGAAACAGAGGAAAGGAATTAACGAAACCAGACCCTACAGACAAAAAACACAAGAAAATCCCAACCAGTGTTCAATTCGTCACTTAAAACTTAGTCTTTCTGCCATTATTGGCCGTAACCCCGTATTTGAAGTCGATCAATTAACCTCGACGTTCAAGGAATTATTCCAACATAACCCCCTTTTTTTTTGAACTGTGGGGGTTCAAACATTAGAGCTATTTCACAGGTGGACACTATAACTTGATGATGATGCAAAAAGATAACCACGAAAGAACAATAAATTCTGACCTTGGGATCATTTTGGTGAATTCAACAAAGAAATATAGTTTAGCAAAGAATATTTCCTCAAAACCATGGCAGCTCATCTCCAAGATCTAAACTAAAATATAAGGGTTTCTGACTTCCAGACTTTTTGGTAGCACAAAACTTATATAGGCAGTCTGACCATAAGTTAAGACCTATGCCCTTTATAGGTTTTTGTGTGAGGTTTTAAGAATTAGCACTGAGGTTTCAAATATATCACATTAGAAGGGAAAATCACACCTAATGGCCTCAAGTTTGGGAAATTACACCTAGGTGCCTTGACTTTAACATAACTACACTTAGGTAGCCTATAACTCAAACTTTTCTAAAACACCATACTTTTTTAGTCAATTGTTCAGTGACTTGCCTTTGACCTTCCAGTGACTTACAAATTTATAGAATTGAGAATTGGTTCAAAACTAATCAAAATTAGTTCAAAACTTCTCAAAATTGTAAGATTCACCAAAGTTTGAGTTATACGTCACTAAGACTACATGTAACGCAACTTACCTACATGTACTTGGACCACCTGGTGTAATTTTCCCTTATATCAATAACTCCAAAGCAAATCCTTGTATTTTAAAAAAGGTCACAAATTAACAGTAAAAGCTAACATGGTCTAACCCAAAAGTACTTCTGGAAGGTTGTACCTAAGTCTTGCTGTTTTCGTTGACTCTGGTACCATAAAGAAAAGCTATCACACAATTTTATTTTTATTGGAAGACAAAAAGAAAGATTTTATTCAGGAACAAAAGCCATACAGAACAATAGCATATTATAGACGTGACTAAATTCTTTGAAGAAAGGTAATTGGTCACCCTTTGAAAGCACCGACAGCATTAATCCAAAAAAATACCGAAAAAAAAAAAAAAAACAATCGACCCCCATACATAATTATTTTCAACCGCCACGCTCAAGCCAATACACCATAAACAGCTAGCATTTTACACTTAAGATAAATGTCCCCTTTTTACTGCTCCCAAGACCAACCAACCTCATTTGGAAGAGATCTGTCAAAGTACCATGACATATTCAAGGATACTAAACAGCTGATTGCACAAAGATGAGTGGCAGTCTTAGAGCTTCTCCAACACATAACACAAGCATCTGCACTCAACAGATTACCCAGTCTATGGAGTCGCATAATTGATATTAATTTTACACAATGTCATGGTCCAACAGAATGCATGCACCTTCAGAGGGACAATCACACAAAAAGACGGGGGGCTCTCTTCAACCACTAACCAATAACGATGGCTCTCCTTAACAACCCTGTGTCCTTTTACTAATAGTGTTCACATAACACAAGTCGTACACATCCACCATCGTTTCCTCTTTTACTTTTAGATAAGGGGTGATTTTATAGAACAAATAGATGCATTATACACCCCAATGGCTTATTAGGATCAATTTGAAACTAGCTCCTTTTTCATTTAAGGGAGTAGGATATGGCCGGGTTAAAATACTTTCATTGGAATACTTAACGGCCTACACATCATGGTTATGGTAAAACCAATTGAAATGACTGTATTAAAATTACATGGTCAATAGCAAAATTGGAACCGGAAGAGAAATTTCATATCAAAAGGATGTGCTACATGGTTTCTGAAAATTTCACGTGAAGACACCACGGGGAATGCTGGAACTTGGTTAACCCGGGCCAGGGCCTCTCACCCACACTCCCTTCCCTTCTCCAACCTTCGGCCCTCACAGATATTTTACAGTCCAATAGCCATTCGTAAGATTACGTTAAGCGATGCCTGCCACCCACCCCTACCCAAAAAAAGGGTACAGTAACTCTTATCATTTTAAATGTGTCATTCTATTTTTCTTGAACAGCGCCGGATCCTCTGACTCCTAATCAGGTTGCCTTTCCAGGTCTCGCCGGGCCGGGACGCAGGCTCCCAAAGAGGTAAGGCAAACACTTTTTCTCGCTGGTCGAGCTTTCCAAAAAAATACGATTTGCTTACGACTTTTCCCATTTGTTTCCTTGCACGGATTCTTCCAAAGCGCTAATCTGTTCCAAGCCTGCAAGTACAATCTCCATCCACCCTACACCCCTACAACACGACATAATAGTCCCAAAGCAAAGGGTACTAAAGCTCATAAAACCTACTATGCTAGTTGGTCAAAAATTAAGCAAATTTAGTTGCACCATCCACCTTAGCAATCAAAGTCACCCATGTAGAGTTGATTAACTGAAAAAAGTCAATTTTTCTGTAGGTGATGGGCAATATAAAACGAGTCACATGATATGGACAGACATTCCGAAATGGAAAGTAAGATACTCGTAGTTGGAGAGTGTATTAATTAATTGCAATTTTAATAAGACGGTAGTGATGGGACAGATTAGGGCCAAACTTGCAAGTATTGGAGAATTTTGCATGAGCTTTAAGTTCTCAGCTAACATGGTATCCATAAAGGCTAACCAAAATATCTTAAAACCTCACACAAAAGTATTAAAAGATCAGGCCTTTAATTTCAAGGTTTTTGTGTTTAATCAATAATGTCAATAATACCAACACTTTAAGTAAATGTAAGAATATTTTGCTATTTTCGTTTATTATTATTATACTACTTTGCTACTACTCCAAAATATGTAAACCTTGTAAGCCTTATAGCTTCAAGGGCTAGTATGTAATCATCAAGTATTATTATTGCTACTACTCCAAGAGAATGTTAAACATTGTTATATGAATAGTTATTATTAGGGAAAAGTTACATTTTGGGTACATGACATATAGCATAATTGCAATTTGGGTACCCGACATTTTAATAATACCATTTTGGGTACCCGTATTTAAACTATTGACATGGAGCCCAATATGAAAATCTGTCAGTTTTGGCCGTTAAAGTGCTCATGTGACAGTTTACTTTGGATTAGTCTATAAAAATAAGGAAAATCCTGGAAATGTTTTTCAGATTAGTAAAAACCAACAACTAATTATTTATAATAAGTACCGAAAAATTCTCTAAATCTCTTAAAAATCCCAAAAAAAATCCGAAAATTCCATAAAATGTTACACAAATACAGAAAATCCTTTAATTTACCCAACATACCAAAAAACCTCAAAAAAAGTCTAATATTTCAAAAAATATGCCAAAAATACCAAATATCCTTCTAAAAAACAGAAAATTAAAAACCCAACTAATGAACAAAAATAAGAAACAATCCCAATAACAGCTCTAAGAAAAAGTAAATTCACCAACCCGAAATATTCTTCTAACATTAAAAAAAATCCCAACAAATGAACAAAAAATCCTTAGAAAATCTCAATATAAGAGAAAAAATCACCAAAATCACTAAAACTATTCTAATAATTCCATGAATATCTAAACTCCCAAAATTTATATTCCCAAGATACCACATTACTCATTTCCCATCTCTTTCATTATCCTCTTTTACTCACAAATTCCAGATTTCTCACAAAACTCCACGAAGATCAACATATACACAACACCTAAACTCACCAATACATAATTCAATTAGTCGCACTCTGATCCACTCCACCCCGTCTTCCACCACAACCACAGCACCACTGCTCACAATCACCAACCTCGCCACATCAACACTCGCAATCCCCAACACCACCACCTCCAACGCCACCGCATCCCCAAAACCCCACTGTCCGTCTAGGCGAAATTGGCGACCAACCAGACTCCTCCATACCCTCCATCCACCCTCTCAGCACCACCAAATCCTCTAAAACCTACCCTCTCACCAACGTAGTCCACCCCAACGACTACTCCTCTTGCCCCGAAATCACCAACACCCCCTGAAAAGTACAACCATATTCCCTAACCATAATGTCCGTCCATCTAGAACTGCTTGACCACCCAACAATGTCGCACCACAACCGAGCCCAGAAACGCCCCCGACCTCCCCACGAGCGTCACTCCCCCTTCGTGTCATTGAACCGTCAGCTTCTGTTATAATGTTTGAAATATAATTGAGCTTATTTTTTGGTGGTTTTGGTGAAAGAGATGAGGTCAGTAAGGTATTTGTGTAATGGGTTTTAGAATGATGAAGATGAGGAGTAGTAAAGGGTAAGCTGGAGATGAGACAAAGAGTGGGTGATTGGTGGACGCGCGGGTCACTAGTGGTGGTAGTGAGCGAGTGAAGGTGGTAAATTGCAAGAGATGAGGTGACTGTGGTCGGTCTCTTTGTGCCATTGATACTCAATGCACCAAAGATCCAAAATTTTTGGTCCATGAAATTTTTGGACTTATTAGCATAAGTTTCGTATTTCTGGTGAGTTTATTTTTTTATTTTTAGAGATTGATGGGGTTTTTTAATAATTTTTTATAACTCTATGAATTTTCTAGATTTAAAAAAAAAATGGTATTTTTGGGAAGTTTGCAGACTTTTTTGGGATTGTTTTATAAAAATTTGGTTTATGGATTTTTTCTGATTTTTCAACAATTTTTTGGTATTTTTAGGGATTGAACACTTTTTTGGTAAATTTATAGGTTTTCTAAATTTTTTGGTATTTTTGTGGAATCAAGTATGGAGTATTAATATTGAATAATGTTTGGTAACTAATTAGAGATTAACCACAAATATCATTGTTAGTTGTCCAATTGTAACTACCACGTCATCAATACGAAATTTTTTTGAAGGTACCCTAACTGTCAATAGTTTAAATATGGGGTACTCGAAATAAAAAATTTCCTAATTATTATTATTTGAAAATTTTCCGTTTTGGGTACCTCACGTATAGTGAAATTCCACTTTGGGTACCCGTCATTTGGATATATTCATTAAGGGTACCCGACAATAATATGTAATTCCATTTAGAGTACCTATTTCATAATAGCCACATTCCTCCTCCAATTCATCTCTTCCAAACCTCACCCCTCATCCCATCCCCATCCCCATCCCCATCCCACCACCCACACCCCACCAACCACCTCACATACTTCTATAACCCGCCCAACCCCACCTTTTACCACCCCTCCAACTCAACCTACCCAACTTGGCCACCCCCCATCTCCTTCCTAACCACCCTAGCCCCACCCCTCTTCTTCCCTCTCACTTCCTTTAAACTTCTTCATTCTTTCTCCTCAAAACCTTCTCTTCTTTGAAAACAACTCAACCCTACAAGAACCCACTTCTTAATCCTCCCCAACACCCAACAAACAAAAAGAAAAGCCTAGAGAACAATGAAAGGTTTTAGAGAAAAAAAAACATAAGAAGAGTTCAGAATTATTAGAAAAAATCAGGAATGCTCAAAATGAACAAGGAAATAACACATAATATCATTGAAAATAGGTTGAGAAGAACAGGTCCTAAGTCATTCAATTCTTCCTCAAAACGATATGTAAGGTACTCTCTTAGATAGGTTGCATTTCCTTTCGACCAAAAACCAAAGAAAGGAAGAAAGATTTATTTCTTTCCAACTTTATAATCGCAAACTGTGACCACCATACCTCCTCCCAAGTCCTAACCACCCCACCCACCAGTAATGTCGGCGATTGTCCACGTGGTGCATCTGCACTTTCTCTCCTCCCAATTTATGTTTCTCTTTCCCTTGCCTGACATATTCTACTCTCTTCCCTTCCCCCACATATCCTACTCTCTTTACCTAATTTAACGTCGAATATTCATTACATAGAGTGTAGGAAAGGTGTTTTCGCCGCCGACTCTCTTCGCTACGTGGGATGGTGGGATATTCACGGGGGTTATGAGGGGTAAGAGAGGGTTGTGCGGCAGGGGGTTGGAGTAGGTAAAACTTATGAAGGGTGGCTAGTCATGTGTGGATTATGGTTGTAGTGGAGGTAAGGTGGTGACTGGATGAGGTGGCCATTTTCTATTGTGGGGTTTGAGGGTGGGTGGTCTAAGATTAACGGGTAGTTGTAATGAGATTAACGGGTGGTTCACTGAGTGAGGGAGGAGAAAGTTGGGCATAGGGTTTTACATGGGGCGACATTAACACATGGGCTGGGAGATGGAAAATCTAAGGACCTTATGGTCATGGGAAAAAACAAAATGAATACTAAAAAAACCAAGCAGTCTATTGGGACACCTTTAACCGGCAAAATGCAAACTATCTATAAGGACAAAGGGATATAATAGTTTTTGGTCCCCGTGAGAAGATTCAAGTTTTGCCAAGGTGGATGCCCATCAAAAGGAGGTTAACACACAAAGTTACGCCCTAGGCTATCATGCATGACTCTCATAGATTAGGGTGTTTCCTTCTTTAGTGACCACAAACTTACAAAAAATAGCCATGTTCATCTACACCTGGATCAAAGGGCAAGTTATAAGCTAAAGAAGGTATGATAATATGAGTATATAAGAGTTCGCCCACAGCAAGAATTATAAGATATAGGAAAATTTCCGTTTTGGGTACTTGGCATACAGAGAAATTCCACTTTGGGTGGGTATTTCCATTCTCGGTGACCGACATTTATATGTAATTTCATCCTAAGTACCTACTGTTAAAAATCCGTTAAAAACAATAACGTTGCACCTGTGCATTGGACAAATTTTCTCCTTTTTTATCGGTCTATCAACATAAGCCACCACTAACACCCAAGACCACCTAATAAAAATACGAAAACAACCCCACCTATCCCCCGTCCCCTTCACTCTGTATCCTCCACATTCCTCTTCAAACCTAACTCAGTATTCATGAACCCCAAAATATATCACCAAAACTTTTTCTGATCATCCACCTCATCCTAATCATCTGAGTTCAACACATGCTCCTCAACCTCCCCCTTTATTCTCCACGCCTTTTCCCCCAAAACAGCGGTACCGGGATCGGGATTGTTGACAATGGGAGAAGGAGCAACTAGAGGCCATTTCTTGAGCCAAGGAGCAGAGGGAGAGGGTTTTGGGGAGATTGAGGAGCAGGTTTCTATTGGGTTGGGTTGTTTTCAAAGAGAACGTTTTGAAGAGGAATAATGAAGAAGGTCGATTTGGAGTGGCAATGATGATGGCTTTCCGGGGGGTGGTAGATGGTATTTGGGTGGAGTCGGTGGTGAGTGTTAAATCGTATGTGGATGGTGATCGGGGTGTTGTTAGGGTGGCATCTGGGAGATCATATTCTTGGTTGAGGGAGGGGTGTCGCTTGCTTTTTCAGAGGTTGCTATGGAGCAGATTAATCGGCAGTGCCGGATGTATAAGATGCAATTTGCTACTTCTTGTAGATCGGAATTTTCTGGATTAAAGTGAGAAGTTCACTGCGGGGTTTGGTGTTGAAGATGGATATGCTATGGAGCGGTTTTTCTGGAGGAACAAGATGCAGGATTAAGATGCTAAAGTTGCCGATGAGGGTGTTGAGATGGGCTTCTTGCTGTGGATTTGGTGGTTGCTGCCATGGTATCTAGGTTGTTGGTGTAATTGTGAAGGGGTGGTGACTAGGGAGGTGGATGGTGGTCCTGGTGACGAATGTGATCGGGGGAGGTGGGGAGGAGCAAAGGGAAATGTGCAGTGGGGAGGACAGAGAAACTAGTGGGGGGAGAGTAGAGGTTTTTTTTTTTTTTTTTGCCTTCTTATTATTTTACACGTGTCATATGTCAAGTGGTTGGATTTAACCTGATATTATGAGTCAAAGTCAATGTTGGCTGGCACATTACCAATTGGACGGAAAGTTAACGGAAGTTTAACATCTATCTAAAATAGGTACCCTAAGTGGAAGTATATATAACTCACGGGTACCCGAAATGGAAATACCCAAATGACAAACATCCAAAGTGGCATTTCGCTATACGTCAAGTACCCAAAAAGGAAATTTTCCTACGATATAAAAGCACCATTTGCCTCCCTTCGGAATAAGGTAACAGTTTAGAGGATGATCAAGAGACCAAATTATGCATTGTCATGAATTCTGCTCCACAAATTGGTGGAGTCTGTATGCCATCATTGGCTGACAAGTATCATATTGATTCATTTACTAGCAATAATGGGTTAGTGTATGGTTGCTTTGTTTCTAAGCATGTCATGCTTTTAGCTAGAGGTAATCAAGGGTTGTTCCCAACTCTTAGTTGCTGATTTATTTTACAATGCCAAAGCTTAAGACTAAATAAGCCAACATAAAGGCCAATTTATGCTTTAATTAATGGTTAAGTCTGAATGTTATTGTTCATCTTATTTGCTTCCCAAACATGTATTTAAAGAATCAATTATAATTGGACAAAAGTACGGTTGTTTTGCATTAACATCTAAAATCCAGAGAAGAAAGCTAGCCAATTAAATAGCACTGAACCATACCACAGAAGAAGACCAGTGGTTCGGTAGACCACTTCGCAAAAAAATATCTCATTGAGCAAGTGAAAATAGTTCTTGTGAAAACTGTCTTTTTAACAAAATAAATTCAACCACCATTTCCTTTATAGCACTAGTGGTTGGACATTTTGCAGTGTGTTATCTCAAGGAGCAGAGGAAGCGGAATTCGGATGTTGAAACAAGTTCCAATAATAACCTTAAGAAGGCAAAATACACAAATACATAAGTTCATATTTTATCCTCATCGAATCACAGAAAGTGAGAAAGTTGCATAACAATTTAAGCACCTCAACTTCACAGAGAGAATCCATGAATCAACTTACGTGTCAGTTATAAAGAGGCTAACAAGCTTCGGTGGCACGTAATCAAATGTAGGGTTGACAACATGAAGCAATGGTTCACCATTGCCACTTCCAAAATCCAAACAATCTGAGAACTCTCCAAAATCAAGCAAATCAGATGGGGACTTCAGTTCGTTGAGCAGGACCTCTGGGTTGTGTGGATACAAGGGGCATAGCTGTCATAAATTAAGCATTTAGCAACACCAGATCTGTCAATGCTACAAGACCTTGCTTACAGAAATATTGGGAAAACATAAAACACTCTCAAGCTCATACCATGTAAAGAGTCAAAACAAAATAAATCCCTATAGAAGCTAAGCCATTGAGGAGGAAGAAGGGTAGAGCTTGGGTATAGATTAAACGTGCCCATGACACTATTAAAAATTTTGTAAATTTTACTTCAATTATTTCTCAGGAAAATCCACACAGAATAAGACACACCATTGACTCCTCATGAATGCGAAAACATCTGAGCCGAAAGAATATATGGTAGATCGGAATGCAAATATACGAGACCAAGTAACACATAAATTTGGACCAAAAAATGCCTGGCCTACAATACTTAAGATTATCCCAGGAATTAATTCCTAGAGATGCCATAGTCCAACAAGAAGGTTTGGTACTCCATACCCCGTCCATAACTGAGCTCTAAGTTGGCATAATTTTACACCTCATGAAGAACGTACAGCTGAAATATCCCTGAAATGTCTGCCATCCAAAACCGGATATCCCCTGATCCTCCAACAATGGTGCACTGGTATCTTCTTCCTAAAGTCGAAATTAAAAACCAGACCTGGTGGTTTTCTTCTTTTTTCTATACTAAAAAGAGATGATATTTGGACCCTAAGACAAAAACTGTTGTTTGATATTAGTATCCAACCTCTGCTTTGGATGAGCAATTTCGTAACTTCACATACATTTTTTTGCTGCCAGTTGACGATAATAACCTCCAGTTCACCACTGCTTCGTCTGCTTCTCTGTCCTTTCATCTCTGTTTCTTCCCATCTTGTAATCTGTTTAACCTCCACAAATAAAACCAACATCAAGACTAACTACCAGAATCAAAGCCAGTATGGCTGTAGAAGACCGACTGACATCCTCTCTTCATCGAAAGCAGTATAACACAGTGAACAGGTACGCAATTCAATTTCATTCTACCTTCAATTAAATCGCACCTGATTCCTCTTCTTCTCTGCCTTCCCCGCCAAGCTAATGTACACTAGCAAGCACTACAAAATTTACTGCAAAATTTGGAAATAATGCCACCGATGTCTTTTCAACGCTCTCTCTGGTCACTGTTGCTTCTCCAGCTTTCTCCCCGTAGATTTGGTATTCCGGTGTGGCCCCACGTAAAAAGATGTGATAATTGGATGTGGCACGAAGGAAGAAAATATTCAAAATTCTAGGAAAAAAGAATGGTGAATTTACTGGAGATTGAAGATGAGGAAAATGAGCTTATTTGACACCACCTAAACTGGGCATATGAACCAAAAATTTTGGAGAACAATGGAATCATATGGTTGATGGTGGAATTAATGGGTGGTGGATGAGATGAGATAGAAGGAACTGGAAAAAAGATAACCCGTAACTTGACATGATCAGGTAGATATTTTTCATTTCAACAATATCATCCTCTTCAATTACTTTCAGCTGCTGATTACCTCCTTTGCTCCTCAGATTACTCTTTATTTACAGAATAATTAACTATTATGATGAAGGTAAAGCCCGTCTATTTGGACAGGCCCCCTCAACTAGTTGCATTAGAAGATAGTATTTCGTAGAGGAGGAACAGGAGACAATGCAAAGAACGAAAAGAAGAAACTAAGTGAATGTTTGGTTGTCCATGGAAAGCCATAATCCTTAAGAATTTGCCATACCAAGAAAATCCAATAAGTTGCGAGTACAATTTGGATGGGCATACGTATAACTTCCAGAAAGAACTTTAACTTACCTAGGGGAAGACAAGGTAAGTAACATTATTTTCTTTACGTTCACTTACCTAGGGAACACAAAGCAAGTGACATATTATTCTTTAGGAAGTAGACATTCACAGAAAGTATGACTTCCTGTGGTTTTGGTTAACAAAAGTACCAAACAACTTACGAGTTTTCTTATTCCCAATAAATGGAACTTTTCCTATCAGCCAAACAACCAGTAGACTTTATTTTCTATCGTCGCAACTGAGAAAGCCTCTCTTAATGCCCTGGTTTTCACAATTAACCCTAAATTTTAAAAATTTAACAACCTACTAAAATTCCTTCCTTGGATAGGTTTGTAATAATGCGTCTTAACTCCTTTCTCATATGGTCCACCAACTTGACCTTCATCATATCAAGGAAAGTTTGATGTCAGCTCTTTGTTCCTTCCTTCCACAAAACATACTTCCAAACCACTGAAGAAGGACAATAAATAGGTAAAAATCTGTCACCCTTGTTACCACAGGAAGCCTGAATGCTAAAAATCATCAAGCATGATCATAGGATCCAACAAATGACCAATATGGCTGGATCCAGTTCTGTAGGTTCACCAGATAATTCACCAGTCGCTACTTTTGTCGTTTGTGTTTCAAGGTCATCTTCAATTTCACTTTCATGGAGGTCAAACATTTTGGAGTTTCAGAAACAAGATGCTGTTAAATTTATCCAACAAAAGATCATCGCTATCAAACAAGGAACTATCCTCCTGATAAAGGCTGTCTTCATCTTTTCAGCTAGTACCAGTATGGTCCTCAGTATCTAAGAAGTAGCTATACTCGCCCTTCCCCTTTTTTTAATAAAACCACTACCTGAAAATCAGCTTTAAAAAAGTCCGAGAGATGGAATTGTAGTCTCAGAATCAATCGGATCGTCACCAAGGATTCTCAGCTAGCACCTTGTAGTCTGTATTAAATTTCCAATTGCCCTCTGCACTTCATTGCATATTCCCAAACTTTACTCCCCGTATTTTGCCAAAAGAACAAATAGAGGACAGGGGGCAGAAAATGAAAGAGGATTACAATCATTCGTCATTATTTATTCTACTGGAAAAGAAATCGCTCATCAGGGGAAAATGAGTATTTCTGATACAAGTTACAGAGTTGCAATCCAGCCAAAACCTACTAGTTTGTGGGAAACAAACACAACAAATGATTGTTTTCATATTTCTTTACACCTCTATGGGGTATGAGTCACATTCTACACAATATATGTTTTGCAGAATTATCACTGTTTAGGTCCTATTCTCTAATTTTACGAAACACCAACCCCTACCTGTGAAGGTCTTAGTCCATAACTTGGCTCAGTCAGCTAAAAATACCTTTTCTGTTATGAGTTTTTGCTTCGTTTCTAGAAGATAGCATCATTCTGGGTTCCAGTACAAGGAGATTTGGCATTTTTTGCGTGGGCTGTTGTCCTTCGTGAAATTCCCACTGGAAATGTATTGTTGAGGTGTCATTTTAGCTTGGCTAGTCATTGTCCCTTGCGTAAATCTGCGGAAGAGTCTACTGATCACCATCTCCTTATTTGTCCTTGGGTTCCTTTCTCTTTCGAATGTGTCATTGTCTCTGTTTAGGTTAAGTCGGTTGAGCCTCTTTCTGGCCATGATGTGTGCTTGTGGCCAACAAAAGAAAATTAAAGAAGTCTTGGATTGCCGATGTTTGGAGGATGGTTCCTTTGGCAATCTAGTGGCTCAGGCAGAAAGAGAGGAATTGTAAGCTTTTTCAAGGGAACGAGTGTTCTCGTGATGTGAAGTCATTTTTTGAGGTTGTTGTATAGTTAGAGTTCAGCTTTATATCTTAAGCAACTTTTTGTGTCTTATTTCCTTTTTGAATAAAATTATGTATGATTATGCGCACACCCTTGGTGTCTCATTTATATGTTCATTATTATCTATCAAAAATACATATATAAAACTAATAAGCCTTTGATACAACAGGATAAAAATGAAGGAAAGCAAATTGCGAAAGACTTTCCTACCCAAGATTTGATGACAAACCTCCATCTGCCTTTTCCTCCAAAAGAAACAAAAAAAGGGGGTAGTCCTTACCATTAGCCGACTAACCGATCTTTAGTAGTGGGACCGAATATCATCTAATAACTATCTTAAAACTTCGCTACTTATAATAAACAAACAAGTAAAGAAATGGATTTTCTATGTGGTGCTCTATGTGATTTTAACTTCCATTAAGCACCAAGGTTTTCTGATACCCCTATGGTTTGACCTTAAAATACAATAGTGGTCTGCCATCATCCCCGTTATGTGCTCCTTTACCGTATCACCATTCCAGCCTAATGAAAGCACCCAAATAAGTTATCAGTGTATACAACTAACTATACAAGATTTAATTTTTTTTTATTTTCTTTTTGAAATACTAACCAAAGAAGCGTTGACAATTAAGGCCAAAATACATCTATCAGTCAAAGGCCTGCAATTCTTAAGTTCTTGAACCAGCCCCATGTAAAAGCACTGAGATATTTACAGGTATATAGAACTAACTTAGTCAGTTAGCATACTTTTTGACAAACCAGCCACAAAAGTTCAGATTATTAGATCAATATTCAATAGTCCATTGAAAGCCTTCCTTCTCAATTTTTTGAACTACTTCACTTCAGGAGAAGCATAGTGCTCCAAGTCTCTCAACAATGTCACTACACATAGCACTTCTCTCATGGTATGACAAAAAATACAGCCAAGATGCTACACTTACAACCAGAAAGATTAGGATCACAAAGGGAGACAGAGAATAGCCTAAAAGAGTATGGGGCTGTCTATACGTTTCTTTATTACCAGAATTCAAAATTAAATATTCATAAAATTATATATCGCCTGGTGGGGAAGCAGTTTGAAACATCTAAAGGGCTATAGGTCTAGCATAAATAAAAACCCCATCTTATTTTATTTTCCATAACCCTAAACACGCATAAAAGAAGACGGTACGGAGCCAGAGCTGATCACCTTGTGACTTCCAGCGACAACCACAAATGGAACGGCATGTCTTTGAGCAGCTAATGCAACCATATTCAAGCCGACAGGAGCTATCAGTCCACCGTTTGCCATGATCGCGTGAGCACCAACAATAACCTTGACAAAAGCTTTGACAGATGAACATGGCTATATTCCAGGGGAAAATGTTATACATAAATAGAAGTAGTTAACAGAAGTAGTTATATATCTACCATGTTTACTCGAGAAATCATGGCAAAAACAGCTGAGTCAGTAATTACAGTTGTCTGCAAACCTCTTGCAACTAATTCTTTGGCAAGAACATGTCCTTGGTACCTAATTCCAATACAAATAGCACCCGATTAAGTCAAAAACTTCTGATGATACATATTACCTACTACTATAAATTACCTTCCTCCAGTTTCAACATCCCAACAAGCTTCTCTATTATTGACTTTTCAAGCAATAAAATAATCAAATTACAATTATACTGCACTACAGCTTCAAATAGGGTTTTGTCATTTGTAAACAAGGCATATAACTACTCATAACGAACGAGCTTCGTAATACAAAATCAAATTCCTATAAAAATTATTTTAAAAGCCAGAAATGAAAAGAACGTATACAATTATATTAGTGTCCCACTGGAGGGACTTGCAAAGCTGGTACAACTAAACATTCTAAACAAAATAAGAGGCAAAGGTTGATAAAGTGCATTCAAAACTTACTAGTTTCAATAAATATCAATCATCTTTTAGGCAAAAACCTTACTTGAAAATATTGAAAATAGGAATGGTTCCAGCTTAAACGGAAATTGTAGATTATTTGACGAGTCCATCAAAATCTTTAATTTCTTTTTCCTCTAAAGATCACTTCCCCGAGCATACGGTAACAACAATATACATGACTCAAGTGAACAAGTTTCAAGCTTCATAGTAGTAATACCTTGGAGCACCTTCTGCAACAAAAACCCGAAATGATCGTTTCTTCTCCTTTGCTGCACACAGAAATTCCATGACTGTTCTCGAACGGCCCAAAGTTAATATCACCTCACTGAAACCACATTTGTTATGATTGAATGAGCAGATAGCACAAGCCTCGGTTCAAAGGATGTTCACAAAACTATGAAAGTTTTGAACAAAAGAAACATGGATGTATGTGAATTTATTGCGGATGCTCTTAGTTGTGCAGACAGTTACAAGCTCTCAGCCTCTCACAGAGAAGCTAGGATCTCAGCACAGGCAACAGAGAGAATGCATGTTCTTGTTCACATATGTTGGTCATGTTTCCATAAAGAAATAGACGTCAAACCACTAGAACACAAATAAATCCATTCAAAAGAAAGCAACAAGCCCAACAAGCTTAGCGAGCATAGACACCAAAACTCCGGTATATTTCATGTACTGCCACATTGGTAATTATAGTTGTCATACAGCTTCTGCAACTGGAGCAAGAGAAGCCAAAAAAGATTCTTTCGAACAAGTTAGCAGCAGTCATATTCCATGATCCATATGGAAAACAAAGATAAAAGATGTATGTGTCTCCACTCCACATATTCTAGATAATGGTAGCTCTCTCTACAGCTACTGTCATGAAACCAAGAGAGACAAGAAGAGGATTTGAATAATAAAAGACTAGAAAAATATAGACAGAACTTCAATGTTTTCTCTTTCTTGTTGAAATATGGCAGATTTAATTTCAATTATGCTCTTTGTTTAGCCCATCAATCAAGCACTAAAAGGTTATTTATGCAAATAAGAGTTCATGCTGTACAGAATATTCCTGTATTAAAGCTTTAAATCTGAGCGAAACTACAAGAACAAACTGAGTTCTATCCATGTTACTGGTTGAGCTTATATATAGGTTAACAGAGCAAACCTCATGAGAATAAACTAAAGCTAACAACATATAGACGAAAAATCAAAGCACTGACTCATTGTAAGTCTGCAGCCAAAACGAAGGGGAAGGGGGAGTGAAGGAAGTAATAGCTGCAGCAGTTATCCCAGCACTAGAACTTAACAACTGCAGTAAACTAAGAGAACATGCTCAGTCCAAAACTTTGTTGACTATTATCGATAGAGCTGTTCAAGATCCGGTTCGGACCGGAAAAATGACCGGACCGGACCGGACAGAGTCAATCCGGTCCGGTCCTCGATTCTGAAAAATTCTAAATCCGGGTTTCGGTCCGGCCCGGTCTAAAACCGGCAAAAACCGGACCCGGACCGGACCCGGTCATGTGCATATATATATATGTATTTTTTCTGTTAGAAACCCTAACTCCAAAGACATCCCCTCTCACCTCACCAAAACACAGCGCC
This sequence comes from Corrigiola litoralis, assembly GCA_901111285.1. Taxonomy (NCBI): domain Eukaryota; kingdom Viridiplantae; phylum Streptophyta; class Magnoliopsida; order Caryophyllales; family Caryophyllaceae; genus Corrigiola; species Corrigiola litoralis. The sequence goes on from CAAKMY010005395.1 coordinate 30,013, forward strand.
TTCATCTCCTGTTTCTCTCCCATACTTCTCATCCCCACACTTCTTGCCCTTCATGTTCAACAAATGCATTCCCAAACAACAACAACAATCAATACAACACTACAACAGATCTAAAATTAACATCAAAGACAATCAAAAGCAAGGAAGATCAGCGAAAACGGAGTGCGGAACGACCACAGCGATGGTTTACGGTGGTCGACGTCACTGGGGCTGGGGTTCAGGGGAGCGGGGTGGCTGGGTCATGTTAGTTTCTTTGTCAACAACCATGGACAGTTGAACAAGAGTGTGCTACTGGTTGTGGTTCGCATAACTCAAAGGTCCTCTGATCTTTGCCTTAAATGGCTTATTTGCTTACTCTCAATTCTGGGTTCATCTAAGTATCATCTGGGCATATTCTTTTTTTATTTTTTTGGTAGAAATCTGGGCATATTCATTAACATAATGGCAGTGGTGCTTTGATAAACTAGTACTTCGTACTCGGTAGTGCTTTGAATTGATAACAAAAAAATTTAAAAATATTTGGTCTTCTCCGGTCCGGTCCGGTTTTGGACCGGATTAACCGGTCCGGTCCGGTCCCGGTCTTGACTTTACCGGTCCGGTCTCCGGGATCAGTTTTTCTTGGTGGCCGATCTCCGGTCCGGTCCGGTTTTGGACCGTTGAACAACCCTAATTATCGACATAAGTTAGAAGAAGCTAAGGGGATAAATGATGAAAATACATAACAGCAATTAACATAAAGAAGATAATTTACGCCCTGTAAACACGTACATAACAATTTATAACATTACAATACAGGAGGTAACAAAAACAAGAAGGATGTACTTTTGATGAATGTGCTCTACTGCCTGCTCAGCAATCTGCTCATGACAAGTAGTAATGTCCTGAATGAGTTCGTTAACAGCTTCAATGACATCATGCTTGAGTTTCCGGCTCCTGGAGCTCTTATCAGCAGCTGCAGGATGAATAATGATTAGCTGTAGCAAATGTAGCTAACTCCAGGTTGCATCATAGAACTGCACTAATCTCCATCATGATATAAGCTCTCCCTGTTCCAATATGGACATATTGCAGTCCAATAACATTCAGATCATAGTGACTGTCAGACTCATCCAATCCATTAGGTAAATTTGAAAATGCCATTCTAAGTTCCTACATCTATCAATTCACTTACATTCTTCTGATATTGCCTCACTATCTATGGACGTAAAATCATTCTGAGAAATGCAAAAGTCATTCCCTCGGTCACTAATCACTCCCATCTAAAGTCAGTGTCCTTAGAGTCCAGCTCGGTAGCTTCTCTACAAAAAAAAGACCTCGCAAAAGATTTTGATTTGGTTTTTGGTATGGGTCCTGCTAAAGAGTGCCCCCAGGCATTCTTTAAGCTTTAATTAGATATTTATTGCATTAATTATATTCTTGAAAGGCATAACCAACATTAATGTAATTTTATTCAATTTACCAAAGAACCCTCCTTCTCACCCTCTCCCTTCATCTCCCTTGCAAAGGGGAAAAGTAATGAGACCGGAAAAATGTGTGACATAGCAGAAGATTAAAAGCTTAGTCATACAACCAAGACAGAATTTGACATAGCCTATAAATTAGCAGCACAACTTACATTTGCTTTTCCCTTCCGAATCACCCCCAGAGGAAGAAGTATGGGGAACAGCAGTAGCATCAGGAACATCCTCAAGTAGCGTCTGCAAAGATGGTGGGCGCAAAGTGCTCCTTGATGCAGCAGCTACAACAGCTGCTGATAGAACAGGGTGATCATCTCTGTCATCCTCTTCATCATCGTCACTTACTGCTGATATATTCAGGTCACCAATGGCTGCAGTAGAAAGAGATAGATCCTCCTCCCTGATGATATTCAGCACCCGTCTCACGATATTACCAACAGCAAGCTCTGTAGTGGTGTTCAAATAAAAGTCATAGAAGGCCTTTGACCCAGTCTATAAAAAAGCAACCTCTCAAGAGCTAATATATGACATAGCAAAAGATTAAAAGCATAAAGCTGCCACGGCTCCAGCCAAGAAGAACTGAGCGAGCTGCGGTTGAGGCCCCCTATGGTACTATAACCCGTAACTACAAGCAGTAGCTAACATTGCTGTTGCTTTCAAGTACTAGTCAAGAAAAAATTGCAACTCTTCATATTCGTGGCATAGGATCCATGTATAATATTTTCTACAGCAAATGGCCAAACATACTCAAGAACATGTGTGCCTCACTCTGGGTTCATTATCCTTATGGCTTACACTTAGGCCACAAAAAGCTATTGCCTCAGTGAGTCCTCATGAAACACCATGACCACAAATAACATGTTCACTACATGTTTTGATTGCTACCATGAAGAGATGCAAAGAAAAGAGGCAGAGAGATACAGAAGAAAGAAAATAGCCATTGGAAAAAATATTATCAGTTGTTCATTCAGTACTGGCTGCTTGTGTCCATCTTCTCCTTCTGCTTTTTACCATTATCATCACTTTTCGTTTGGTAGTCCAAGAGAGAATAGGGAACTCATTCCTGTCACAATGTTTACGTCCCCCACCCCACCTCCCAAAAACAAAAAAAAAAAGGAAAAAAGAAAAAAAATACTCTTATATCAAAATTAGATGTCCATCCTCCAACTAGTAAGGGCCCCTTTTGGTTCAAATAGCAGAAACGGAACGGAACATAGTCATATTAAAGGGGGAATGAATGATGACTTTTGTTACTTTTAAAGATTTTTTGGTTCAAGTAGCAGAAATGGAATGGAAAGGAGTCAAAAAAAATGTTTTTGATTATCATAACTTTCAAATCTTGATGCTCGTATATTTCAAACTTAATTTGTAAACAATCTAGAATTGCAAACTTAACAATAAAAAAAAAAATTACAATGTCATACAAAAAAGTAAAATGCTAAATATGATTATGCCAAATATAGATACGTATATGCCAAAAAATATCCCCCAATTTTCAATCAAAAACGATTGAGTTACAAATAATTAGGAAATTCTCATAACAACATTTTTTTGTCAAAAACGAAGACAGTCTTGTGATTAGAAGATTCATCAATACAATTAACGTTAAATTTGTCATCAAAATAAACCATTTCAGCAAAAAAAAAATATCATCTTTATTAATTTTGAACTTCATATAGCAGGTATGAGGGAACCATCAAGCAAAAAGTAAAATTAAAATAATTGAACAAATTAAACACGAAAATTAAGGAAATAGCCAGTGCTGAAAACTGTGAAATCACGCAAGAAAAAAAATACAAGAATAAACCGAAAATTGATGAGATCTTTATTGACTTTGATTGAAATTCACATAAAAAAAAAAAGTAAAAGAAAAGAGAAGACAAGGAAGAACAACAAATTACCAGCCCTTAAATTATCAGTAGTGCACAGATAATTTTGTCTAAAATTTTTTTATCAAAGTTGAAAGAGGAGAGGGAAGGAGGAGAACTGCGTACATTGTTTCAGGGTAAAAACAATTTGTTTCCTTTGGGAGTCGTTGGGAATCATGAAAACGGAATCATTTTTTGAAAGAAATGAAATGAAAGGATAAAATTAGCCAAACAAACACAAGCAAACGGATTAGGTGTATTCATTCCGTTATCAGGCTGTAAAATTCATGAACCAAACAGGCCCTAAATGTTTCTCTTTTCCATTTGTCGAAAACTCAGTTGAGTTTATGACCTGGGCCAGGTAGAAGTCACACTACAATAGACAATAGCGGAATCCTGGAAACAACTAATCTTGACTACATGTGTTAAAGCTTATATATAAGTAAGCAGAAGACGACTAAGTCAGGGCCCTACTTAAGGATAGTCAATAGGAAATTCATAAATAAAAAAAAACAGCAATTGAAACATATATTGAATAAGTGATAACAAAAAGCTTTCAGAGAACTTCCAGCCCTCTTGTTATTTGTGCTTTTCTGTTTTTTTGTCTAAACTCCTAGATGTTCTAAATGTTGACACAAACCTCAATTCTAAGGCCATTCTTTGTCAAAATGCCATTCATCAAGGAAGACTAGGAGACCGCAAAATACTGAAAAAACATAGCCTAGCATATCGACTGAAGAGCAATCGTTTGAGACATGGCATCTACTAGATTCTCATGTTTTTGCAAGAAGCTCCTATCTACCCCATTCGACTTTTAGGACGCCATCACCACTAATTTTATATTATTATGCAAAGAAACTGTTACATATTTGTATCGTGCAAAATTTTTCGAGTACATCACCACAATTTTAGTTCAGTTACCCCAACAAAGTGGCATCAAAGCATTACTCGACATTTATCCAGAATTTAAGAAGCAACGTTTACTTTCCAACGTGCACAGAAATAGAGGCCTACCAACAGGGTTCGCAGCAATGAGCTGCTCTGCAACAGCCTTTACAGCATCAATCAGAGCTCCAGCCTGGTTTGTGTAAGGAATTCTCGTCTGAGATATAACTGACCGAAGCAACTCCGCTGTGTGCCTTGCTGTCGCTTGCGACCCCTCAATTTTACTAAGAAACCAAGAAATAATAGAAATCACACAAAAGCTCAATAATCAATCCTTTATCCCCAATAATTCTCGAACAAATTAAGAGTCTTAAAAAAAAAAAACACTCACCGTTTCTCTAGTTTGTTCACAATGTCATTGACAAGAGATTGCACGTCTGGCATCTTTACCTTTTACTCGAAATACTAAACCTGAAATCAATATACATGTACACTTCATTTTAATTTATCAAACTTCAATGCCATTCTTAGAGTCCATGAGACCAAACTGACAACTGGTCATCGATTAGAAGTCGCTACAAACATCACAACAGCAACAACTAAAGCAATAAAAACAACCAGATAACAATAACTGTATGGCAAAAACAGGGGTCAGACGGTCCTATGCTAGACGGGATAAAAAAGAGAAACTACTTCCCCATATCTGTGATGGGCAAGTTTTGAGCATATATCAGTGGGGTCCCACCATTCACAATGGCACCAGCGTGATTTTCCTTCGCGAAAGGAAGGTATACCCTCACAAAATAAGTGCCACCCCCCCAAAAAAAATATATATATATATATGCTCCAAAATTCCCCTATCGGAAATGGGGTATCATAGCTCAGGTAAAAAGTTAAGGTTTGGGGTTAGCTTTTATAATTACAGCAAGTTCATTAATTAAGAGTCGCTACAAAAATCACAAAAGCAACAACTAAAGCAATAAAAAAAACCAGATAACAATAACCGTGCGGCAAAAAAGGGGTAAGACGGTCCTATACTAGACGGGAGCAAAAGAATCAACTACTTCCTCGTATACATGATGGGGAGTTTTGAGCATATATCGGTAGGGACCCACCTTTAACAATGGCACCATGATTTACCCTTGCAAAAGGAAGATAATACCCTCCCAAAATAAGTGGGCCCCCACCGATATATACTCAAAAATCCTCATATCGGAAACGGGGGAATCACAGATCGTGTAAAAAGTTAAATTTTCGGGGTTAGCTTTTAAGATTACAGCAAGTCGAAAGCTCGCCCCGCCCTATCATAGGACCGTTTGTCGCAAGCATTACTCTAATTATATAAATAAAAATATGAAATGCCCTTCTCTTGTCACAAAATGTTTTAACTTTTTTAATCTACAAACAATCACCAAATATAATTAAATGACAACAGGAACACTATTAAAAGCAAACAAAGGGCACTAAAAAGTATAGTCCCTGCAAAAGAATTTGTTGATTGAGGTGGGGTTTAGGGTCTAATCACCTAAACCACTATCTTTTATAGTTAAATGTAAAGTATGAAAGATATAGAATGAAATAAAAATATGCTTACTGAATGTGAAGACAATGTCTGGTGTTAATGAGTAATGGCCGAAGTTATGAAATATGAGTGTTCCGCTTGATGCCTCGCTTTTCTGGAAAATGAATTACCAAATGTGATAAAATGGAGTGAAGATGTCTGCTGCGTGTAGTGCGTCATAAAACTGTTGCTGAATTTTGCTGAATACTCCCTCCTAATTTTATTTTTTTTCATTTCACTATATTTTTTGTACTTATCTAAAAACAAAAAAAAAAAAAAAGAAACTTGTAGACTAATCGAAAGATGGTATTTTGACCATCAATGACTCGTGATTAGAGCGGTAAACGTTGACACGACACGACCGAACAACGTGAACCCAACACAATATTGACGTGTTCGGATTAATTTTTTTGACACATTTAATTAAATTGGATTTCGGTTAATAACTTATAAAACAAACTTTGACACTACAGTCCCGTTTGATTGATCATCAATCTAATTATGTCAAAATTATCAAATGTTATACTTGAGTCTTATTGACCAAATAGTATTTTTCACATTTGAAGTTTTATTACATTATAATATATTTTTTTTCTAATAATTAAGTCTAGGTAGAAAGGTCATTTGAATTATGATAGGTTATGTCGAAATCTTAACTTTTATAATTTAAATGATTTAATAGGTCATGTCAAGTCATCCGAGTTTTAGTTGGGTCATGTTAGAGGTGTGCTTTTGGTTTAATAGGCTCTAGAGGCAGAACTGTGCCTCTAGTCTGGTCTGTCTGATAAAATGGAGTCGCCACCAAAGATTAAGGTACCTTGGGAACCGCGAATCTCAAAGATATAGCCTCATACCCATGAGGGTACATGAGATGTAGATTGGAGCGAGGTTTGCTCGAATCTAGTGCATCTTCATGGATGACTCCTCAGGTAATGTGTACCAAAGATCTAGATTCGGGGGTGTCCAATTAGGGCAATGGTAAGATGTATCATCACCTTCTGGTTGCATTTCCTTTACTAATGGCTTCGTTTATTAAAATTTTGTCCAATTATTAAAGTCATGATGCATCAAATACAATATGTCAAGCATTAATATAGTCAATAAAATTTGTCTCTCCTATAGTGAGAGTTGTCAATCCCTCTTGCTTTATGGGGGTTATGTGCTCCCACTTTGGGAGGTTTGTTTATCAGTTGTCTGTTTTATGGAGTCCTATGGTGGTTAGTTCAAAAAAATTGCACTAGATTTCGTTTCTTCGTCAACAATTTACATAGTCATATAAAAGGCTATATATTGAAACAACGATATTGGAATACAAGGTATATGCTAGTCTAGTAGATCTGACACAAAGGATCCCTAATTCGATTGAAGAAGATCTGACACAAAGGATAATCAGAAGATATACAAACATAATGGGATAATGTAGAAATGCCCATCTTATACATCTAGATAAATAAAAGATAGAAAGATAAACTAACATATCAAATGTAACTCTATCATCTATTCAAAATTTATTGAGATATCATCAAGAAATTCTATTATATATCTAGATAAATGCTCATAGTTTATCGTAAGTTAAAATGACACTAAAAGTAGGAGTATTAGTTTCAACCTAACTAAAGTGTTTATTTATTCATGCCATGCATTGAACACCAAGGCGGTAGTGAAGTAATCAATTTACATGCACCCTTTCCACTTTATTTGAGGTGTCTCATATGATTTGTAGTCTACTTTATTTGTTTTGTCCTTTTGGTTTTATATTGACCTCTATATGAATATTACTACCACTTTATTTGATACTCCCTCCATCCTACTATAAGCTTCCCACTTAAAAGATTATTAGTTGTATAATAGGTAAGCATAAACACTGAAAGGATCAAAACAAAATGTGTGTAAAGGTTGTTGATGGAACTCTAAAAGATTATAAATGGATAAACTTATGGTAGGAAATGAAAAGAAAACGGAGCTAATGTGATACCCCACATTTGAGATTGAGAATTGATGAGTGCTTAAATGGATTGATAGTACTACTCATACCAACAAGATACATCTTCTTTTCAGGGAGCCCATTAACTTAGAAACTCTGCAGTTAACCGTGCTTGGTTGGGAGTAGTACAAGGATGGGTGACCTCCTGGGAAGTTTCCCAGGTGTGCACAAGTGAGGACAAAATGCACTGAAAAGACCTGTGCTGGTACAGTGGGGTTAGTACACAGCCTGGAGAGCCACATTTGGTAACATTGTCCAGCCCACAAGGGGTTGGGGTGTTACAGCTAAACTCTATTTGATTTGGATTCATATCATGTTGTTATCATAACAGACTTAACTATTCAAAGTCAAAGATAACTAAATAACATTGTGTTTTAAGATATGCGTTAAAATGTGAGAACTACAAGAGTTGAAGAATAGACGAACTGCGGACAAAATATGAGAAATAAATATAAAAAAACTATTGTAATTAGAATTTCTCCATGCTTCTCAGAGTACTTAAAAGGACTTTTATAGAAGCAAACATTAAGAAAATGAAGCTCATTAATTGTAATAGGAAATGAAAGAGATTGACGATATTAGAATTTTCATGAAATCATATATGAAATTCGGAATTTGATGAATGCATTTGTATGTCTAGATTGGCCATGTTTTCTGTACTTAAAAGTTATTTACATAATATCTGTGCTTTTAGAGAGATGAACTCTCGGTAGGAATATTCTGTTACTAGAAAGCTTCGAACATGGCAAAAACAAGAGGGAGACCCACTAAAAATCTTGGTTAACCAAACACATCACAAGAAAGAGGGGAGGAAGGTGATTCTAATGATGTAGGTAAGAAAGATGGGGATGCAGTAACGAGTGAAAAAACCGATACCCAGACAACCAAAGTTATGGTGGGTGACTTTCTTCCCAAGGTAACTACTGCCTCAACTGGTCAGGCCACTAAAGAGGCAACACCAGGAGGTAATGTGAAGGGGGTTTTAAAGGAGAATGCATATAGTAATTAAAGAGATTCCTCAATCATGTCTGCTAAGGGTGTTCCTGTGACAGCTGGTCAGACTGGGGGTAGTACGGTTGCTAATAAATGGGCAGGGGAGAAGCCTAAGAAAGTAGAAAGGGGACTTGAACTGGAGATGTTTAATGTGGATGATATTGTTAGGATTGAACCAGAAGATAGAGAATTTGAGCTTATCTTTTGGAAAAATTCTCTGTTAGGGTTTCTTCTTGGGGGGAACCCTAAGTTGTCAGTTATGCAGGCATATGTTGTGAAGTATTAAAACCATGTTGAGGCTCCTAAGGTCATGTACCACACAAGAGGGTGGTTTTTTCTGAAATTCAGTACTAAGGAAGATTGTGACACTATACTAAAAGGAGGTCTATGGGCAGTTGGGAATAAAACCTTTATTCTTAAGCCTTGGACTCCTGAGTTTAGTTTTGTGAAGGAGGAAATCACAAGGGGACATGTGTTGGTGTTGTTTCCTAACCTGGATGTTCACTTTTGGTCTGCTAGAGGTCTGGGCAAGATAGCTTGTAGGCTAGGGTCTCCTCTATGTACTGACAAATGTACTGAAACAAAGGAGCAAGTCTCTTTTGCGACTGTGTTGGTAGAGGTGGATTTTGCAAAGGAGATAGTTCATTTTGTTACTCTTGATACTCCATATGGACAATATGAGAAGACAAACATTTATGAATGGGTACCTTTTTTTAGTACTCATTGTAAAACCTTGGGGCACAAGGAAGAGAAATGTAGGAGTAGGCAGAAGAAACAAGTGAGTGAAAAGGCTAGAACTAAGGTAGGGGTAGGAGAAGCTGCTACTGCCCAGGATGGAGTAGGAGTTGTGGTTACTACTTAGAAAAGGGTAGGAGAGGTGGCTACTGCTACAAAGCTTAAAATAGGGGTTGTTCAGACAGTGGTTGATCCAGTAACTCCTAAGCCCATTCAAGAGGTTGAAGTGATAGGAGGCTCCTACAGATAGTCCAATTATGGTTGTATTTGAGGCTGGGGAGGGAGAGTTTTCTTGTCCTTAGTAGTTGGCTAGGAAGAGTATAAGAACAGAGGAGTACACTGCAGATGTTGTATCAGTTAAGAGGAATGGCTTTGATCTTTTATTGTAGGAGGTATGGATGGGAAAGCGGGCATGACCCCTTTTTCCTCCATGATAGCTGCTTTATCGAACATTAGGGGGATGAATCTCTCGCACAAGCAACATGAGGTGGCTAGTTTCCTGTTTGCCAGTAAGATAAATGTAGCTGGCATTGTGGAAACTAAGAATAAGAAGAGCAAGTGTATTAGAGTGCATAAGAAGCACTTTAGAAGATGGAGTTTGGAGTGCAATTATTATTGTCACTATAATGGGAGAGTATGGGTGATATGGAAGGCAATTTCAGTTAACTTGCAGGTCTTAAGCAAGTCCAGTCAGCTTATACATTGCAAGATAATTGCAACTGGTTTTTGTGGTTTTACGACTAATTTTTATGCTAGTACTGATGCTGGCATAAGATAGGAGCTGTGGAAAGACTTGTTATGCATTGTTGTAGGGATGATGAGCCTTAGTTTCTGCTTGGTGACTTTAATGTAGTACCGAGCAGTAATGAGAGAGTAAGAAATACTGAAGCGAAACTAAATGAAATGCTAGATTTTGCTAATAGTTGTATGCAAGTTGGCATTTCTGATACTCCTTTCACTAGTTGCTTTTACACTTGGAGTAATAAGCATGACGGGGATAGGAGAACTTGTTGTAAACTTGATGGAGAATTACCAAATAGTAAGTGGTTCATGCAGATAAATGTTGAGACAGTTTTTCACCCACAAAGGGGTTTCTAGTCATTCCCCAATGGTGGTTATTGTTTTGTTTGAGAAAACTAGTAGGGCTGGAAGCTTCAAGTTATTTAATCATTGGACTCAGGATAAGGAGTTTTTGACTACAATTCATTCAGTTTGACAGGGTGAATTTTATGGCTCTAAGCAGTTCCAACTATTCAGCTGAATGAAAAAGTTAGGTAAGCTCAGGCTATTGCACAAGAACAGTTACTCAGGGATATCAAATTTGGTGGTTGTTGCTCAAAAGCAATTGTTTGATGTTCAACTGATGTTGAATGAGGATCCTTGGAATAAGAATCTCATTACTCAAGAGAAGGAGTTGTTGGGTGCTTATCAACACTTGAAACAATGTGAGGCTAGCTTTTCTTTTCAGAGAGCCAAGATCACAGAAGTTAAGTATGGGGATGAAACACAGCTTACTTCCATGCTAGAATAGCTGACAGAAGGGCAAGGAATAGAATCTTATTTGTTGTTGATGTAAATGGGGTTCTGAGGGTGGTTTCTAAGGTAGGCCGTGGATGCTTTTGTTCAGTATTATGAGCAGTTTCCGGGTACCGGAGATAGTGTTGAGAAGTTTGATAGTCAGTCTATTCAAGATAAGGCAAAACTGCCTGGAAAGTACATGATTAGTTGACACAGAGTGTTTCAGATAAGGAGATACATGAAGCTCTTTTTATCATACATGACAATAAGGCCCCAAAGGTAGATGGATACACTACTTATTTTTTCAGGAAAGCTTGGCCTATAGTTGGACAGGAAGTATGTAAGGCTATTAGAGAGTTTTTTCAGACATGCTTTTTGTTGAAGCAGGTTAACACTACTATCCTGACTTTAGTGCCAATGGCTAACATGATTCAAGGAGTTATGCTTTTTACTATAGTGGATGAGCAGGCTACTTTCATAAAAGGGAGGTTTATCCATGAAAAATGTGTTGATGGCTCATGATGTTTTGAAGCATTATGTAAGAGTTGGCATTTCTCCTAAAGTTATGCTAAATATTGACATTATAAAGGCTTTTGATTCACTCAATTGGCTTTTTCAGCAGAAGATTCTTTTTTATATATATAATTTCCCTACTCAGATGATGGATTGGATAATTACATGTGTAACTTCTCCAAGCTTCTCTATAAGTTTGAATGGTGGAATGCATGACTTTTTTCAGACAGGAAATGGTGAAGGCAAGGGGATTCCACTTTCCCCTTACCTTTTTGTTATGGCCAAAGAGATATTGAGTAGAAGTCTGCAAAATTGCAAACTAGAGAAAAGGTATAACCATCACCCCAAGTGCAGTAGAGTGGGGGTCAATCATTTACCTTTTGCAGATGATTTATTGGTTTTTTTCGAAGGTGACTTACTTTCTGTCAAAGTAGTGAATTCAGTCTTTCAAATATTCTCTAAGTGTTCTAGTCTTTATGCTAATGCAACCAAAACAAATGTGTATTTTGGGGTTGTACATGATGAGGTAAAGAAGCCAATCATTGCTGAGACTAGTTTTTTAGAAGGAAAGCTACCTTTCAGATACTTGGGTATGCCACTTTCATCAGATATATTAAGTAAATCTTGCTATCAACCATGGTTTGAAGTATTACTCAGAAGCTGGTGCATCGGTCAACTCAATTTCTCTCATATATTGGAAAGTTGCAGTTATTGAATTATGTGGTCTTTGGCTCATTGGTGTATTGGTGTTCCTCTTTTCTGGTCCCAAAAGGAGTGACTGATAATGTAACGCCCCAGATTAAGCTCCTTGCTTAAGTCCTTAATTTCATTCTTAAGCATAATTAACAATAAAATATTCGCCCTAACTTCGGCCTTCATTTTTTTTATACATATCAATATCAACATGCATTCAAATAATATAATATTACAGTGGAAACCTCAAACACCATCTGGGCTCGTTACCGCCACGCTTGTCTACCTCTAACAAATGTCAGGCAATTCTCCACAAATAAACAACTGAATGCAATCTAAAGTTTTATAAATATAAACTCCAAAATGTCCAAAATGTCCAGTCTCAAAGGACTTATTATTACAAAATTCTTCAACAAATACCTACGATCAACTACACTATAAATATAAATACACTTCTTCCTCGATCTTGACTTCCTTCTCTTCACCTCGGGTTCTTCAAACTCCATCTCGTCCAACCTGACCTATTATCAAAACTGCTCCCCATTGGAACCAAATATTCCAATGAATCATAGCAGACCCACCAAGAAAGAGAAAGTGGACAAAACACACAAACACAAATATAACAACTAATCAGCAAAAGCTAAGTAACTAAAGATCATGACTTCCAAATGAACACACAATCATACATATATCAAATGCAATCCGTTAACACCTTGCATACTCAATAATAGACACCCTAGTTCACATATAATTCCACGTATTTGACTTACGCCTATAATACCGAGAGAACTCACATAAACAATACCAATCAATTTGGCACAACATGTATACACACACACACACAATGCAACATATATCAAGTCATATGCATCATGAGTTAGTATACACATGAATATCTCATTTCACATGCACACACTCGCCTTTCCGTGATACCACATATCACTACCCGGCGTTCTTCTCAATTGTCGATATATAATAATCTTACAATACCATCTTGCAATCGCGCAAGTCCTACCCATACACTCACGCATGTAACTCTATGTCCACGGGACATAACTCACCATGGATTATCCCTTAATCCTCCTAGACTCATCTCGATGTGATGCCGTCATCGAACAATCCTTAGTCATACAAATGTAGACTAA
>CAAKMY010005406.1:0-14081 GCA_901111285.1 Corrigiola litoralis
CCGCTTTATTTTCACTATTGGGAGTTTTTCCGAAAGTAGTATATATCTCAAAAGGTATTAGAATCCATCTCGAGATTCTAAAATAAATGAAAAGGCGGGAAAATAATCTATAAAACTCTAGTACTAGATTTATTAAATTATTTTAAGACAAAACCCAAAAAGGTAATTATTTGATTAAAAAGCAACAAACCCCCCCTTTTTTTTTAATCTTAAAACATCGTGAAATAACATACGAATAAAGAGTGAAGTCTTTATTTGAATACTAATAGTCATATATCACGAGACACCAATAGTTTTTTTTTTAAAATATCGGGGTGTCACAGGTGCTACTAAGTCTCTTATGAGAAAAACCTTAAAAAAGCGTATGACCTCCATCGAGTGGAGCTTTATTGAGGATATCCTCTCTGCTTAGAATTTTCCTGCTAGGTTTGTGCAGTTAGTGATGGTATGTGTAAGAACTCCTTGGTACTCTTTGTCTCTGAATGGTCAGATGTTTGGGTTCTTCCCTGGCAAAAGAGGTTTGAGACAAGGAGACCCACTCTCTCCATTGTTATTTACAATTTGCATGGAGAGTACTTGAGTAGGATTTTGCATAAGGTGGCTAGCAGTGCTGACTTTAAGTTCCATGCTTTGTGTGGGGCTATGAAGATCAACCATCTTTGTTTTCCTGATGACTTTATGATGTTATGTAAGGGAGAGGTTGATTATGTGATATTAATGTTGAGAGGGTTTCAAACTTTTTCCATGGCAACTGGTCTAGAAATTAATAGGCAGAAATATGATTTCTATTGTGATGGAGTTGATGTTGATAATATGGAGGCCAACGCTAGATATTCTGGTTTTAGATTTGTAGCTCTTCCTTTTAAGTATTTGAGGGTGTGTGTTTCTTCCAAGAGATTATCAGTTCAGGAGTGCAATTCGCTTGTTGATATGATCTCTCCTAGGATTAGGGGGCTAGGGGCAAAAAAGCTTTCCTATGTAGGAAAAACTATTCTGATTTAGTCAGTCTTATTGACACTGCATTCATACTGGGCTAATGTCTTTGTTTTTCCTAAGAGGGTTGTTAATAAAATTGAAGTTGTTTGTAGAAACATTTTGTGGTATGGTATAAAGACTTACCAAAGGGTGTCGTTGGTAGCTTGGGACTGTATTTGTAAGGAGAAAAAGCAGGGTGATCTTGGTTTTAGAAGAGCACATGAATGGAAAAAGGCTTCCATATCTACATTTGCTTGGTGAATATGTTTCAAGGATGATCACTTATGGGATAAATGGGTGAATAGAGTATATATATATATATAAAAGATCAGGATTGGTCTAAATACAGACCTAAGATACACAATAGCTGGTACCGGAGAAAAATCTTTTCCTTGCATAGTCAGAGTAGCAGTTTTTGTGCTATGAGTTTCCATAGTAGAAAATCCCCTTAGGTTGCAGATGTTTACAAGGTTTGGTGGTATAGTGTGGTCTGGCAAAAGTTCAATCTTCCTAAGCATTCTAGTATTGTTGGACTATTTTTCTTAAGAAGATTACAGGTTAAGGACAGAATGCACAGCAAAATTCTATGTGTGAATTATGTGATCAAGCAGTTGAAACTCATGAGCATCTGATATTTCAATGCCCGTTTAGTATTAGATGTTTGAAATTGGTGGCTTAGAAATTGCAATGTCTGATTCCTACTAGAAGATAATTACAATGGTGCAACAGAAGAATAACATGTTCAACAAAAGCGTCACAACTGCATTGATTTGTGCTTTGATCTATAATATATGGAGTCTGAGAAATCTATGCAAATTTGATCATGTTGTTCCTCGGCCTGAAAAAGGGTTCCGAGTTTGTTCAATACCGGAGCTTCATTTGTAAAAAGAGCATTAGGCCTTGTGAGAAAGTATGGATGCTATCTCTGGTTTAATGCTTTTTAGTCTGATTCTGATTTTGTAATGTGGAATCCCTTCAGCTGTAAGGAAGTTTGTTCAGTTTCTCCTCTTTTTTGAGGAGTTAGGATGTATTTGTGTTATGTTTTGGTCTTTATGTAATGCTTACATTTTACAAAAAAAGAGATGTTGGATACGTTGTGTTCCGTAGAAATGGGAACAATGCTTTGACCCACGACTTGCACCTTCGGGTTATTTGAAACAACCAACAAACCTACCTCGTGGGGGGTGGGGGTAACCTGAGAAACCCCCTCCGATGCCTAAGTCAGATGAGGGAAGTGACAAGTGTTATCACTTCAATGACCTAAGCAAAAGTAAGTGAGATGTGTGTGAGATAGGGTTTGGAGGCGTACATTTGACCTGATGAGGTCTTAGGATATATATAGGGCAGATAGGGGGCCCACATGTGGATAAGATATCTCGGATTAGCTGACAGTTACCTTTCCCAGTTCTCACCTCCCCCATATGGAAGGTAAGTTTCCAATAACGGTCATAACGCTACCACTGACCTTCTGGCTGCAAGAGGTCCTTTCTGGTGTCTTGGTCAGGCTTGGCCTCCTGACAATGACACCCTGATTTCAGATTGCTAAGGGCTTTGGGCTTTTGAGGCATCAGTGGGCTCACTTTGGGCCATAAGGCCTCTTGGTCGAAAATGACCAGGAACACGTTGTAACAAACATTGTAGATGATCCCTATAGTCTCCTTTATGAGTAACGGTGAACTGGGTGAGTTGGACCCGCGTGTCAACTGCCTATATAGGTATTCCCTCTTAACGGCTCTCCTACGGACGTTAAGAAAAGGAGGTACGCCATTAAAATACTATTAGGCAACTGGTGTTCTCTTAGGGATGTGTGAGAGTAGGATCTCAAAGTTAAATATTGGAAATCGATACATAATTGAGTTGGTTTTGGTTTTATGTTTTTATGCGCAACACAATTATATGAAATGTAGTGTATGTATCATGTTTCTATATTTGAAAAGTTCTACTTTTAGATAGTGCAATTTATGTATCATGTATTTATGAAATGTTTGATTAGAGTCTTCCTTTCTATCTAAATGTAAGATTAAAAACCTTCCTCAAGTTATTTGGTTTAATTCCTTGTTTGCATACCTTATATTGTTAGTAGTAGACGATGACACTTGCGTGTTTTGGGTCGTTCCCCCTGGGAACCTATACCCGAATGGTTTTCGGGAACAATTACAGGTAGATGTTTTACTTGGTGATGCATTGCATACAAGGACAAATCTGGGGGTATTTCAGAAGAATAGTTTTGAATGACAGTTAGCCAAATATATTCAAATAATTTCAAATTTAGGTATCATTAAGTACCAAACAAATCAAGCAAAAAAGGCGTACAACTTAAGTCCATAGAAGCTTAGAAAATGACAAAGATTCCATGAACACATCTCTAAACAACCTGTACAAACACAGGCTTACAAAAACCAACAAAAAACAAGCAAGCACTGATCCAACCACCTTATAACAATATCTACTAGTTTGATTTGTACATTCTACATAACTCTAAGCTTAACCTCACCTATAACTTTTCTCACCGAAATTTGAGGCAAAAAACCTTCATGTCTACACTTGTTTCTGATTGTCCAGATGCTGTATATCAAAGACCAAATAAACGCCACTAGAATCTTCTTTTTCTAAACACCATTGCATCTCCTCTTTGAACACTAGAAAACAGTTCTGCTTACAAGGACAGAGCAGTGAACCAATTTCCTAAATTCATCAATGCACCTCTTGCTATACTCACACTAGAAAACATGTGCCTAATAGTCTGTATAGCAGTATCACACATCTCACATATCTCATTGTCTATGATCTTCAACTTATGTATGTAGCCTTTCTTTTGTCTGCTGTCTATTAAGCATAGGGATGGCAATGGGTAGGGTCTGGGCAGGGTCCAGTAGTATCCAGACTCATATCCTTTTTTAGAGCAAGGGTCCAGACCCTACCCATATCCTAGGGGTCTAGAATTAGCAGACCCATATCCGGACCATACGGATCCGGAGGGTCTGCGGCTCCAAAACGGGTCCAAATGGGTCCTTTTTTTTTAAAGAACTTTGTGCAAACAATTCTTATGTATTGCTAATGTTCCTACTTCCAAGTAACTTCCAAACTCATAATATTCGATCGTATAATTACACAAATGTTGATATTTTAATAGATCCAAACTGTCTAAAAAGTCCAAATAATTTTAATAAAGTTCCAACATCCGAGATCCGAATGAGGGTGAGTGGTAGGCGGCGAGCTTTAACTAGGGTTTGAGTGAGGGTGAGTGGGTGACTGTGAAGGGGAAATGGCCAAATGGGGAATGTCATGTTTGCACATTTTTTTTTAATTTTTTTTATAATCTAAAAGGGTCTGGTATAGGGTCTGGGTCCGAGATACCAGACCCAGACCCAGACCCTTTTTGTATACGTAGGACCCATATCCGTAGGGTCCAAATTTTGAAAATCCAGACCCTTAAATATGGTATCGGGTCCGACGGATCTGGGTAGGGTTCAAATTTAAGCATATAAAGCCACATGATAACAACATGCTTTAGAATGATCATTTGATGCCAAATAGGTCCTGTCCACCATAGTTTACTCTCCACCCAATTAAAGTGAAAGTAAAACTCACTCACATAATATTGCTTACTTACATATATGTCATTACCACCCAACAATGACATCTGATTCTTAATATTACAATGTTTCCTCTAATACCAACTATCATACTCCTTTAATATATAATCAGACCAATCTGACCCTTTCACATACACACAGTTCACCCATTGTCCCCTTTTCACCCACAAACTTTCTACTTTAAAATAGACCCACCAAACCTTTTTACATATGCAAGTCGTATTCTAATTATGCACCTTTTTAAACCCAAGACCTCCTTCTCTCTTGGATTTACAAACCAATTCCCATGACGCCAATGACACTCTTCTATAATCCTGTTTACCATCCCAACGGAAATTTCCGCAAACAACTTTGATTCTATTAACAACGCTCTTAGCCAAAATAAAGACATTTGCCCAATACGAATGCATTGATTATTGAACATAATTAATCAATGTAATTCTTCCTACATAAGAAAGTTTCCTAGCCGCTAACACTCTGATCCTCTTGACAATTTTCTCCACTCACATTACAATCATCATTAGAAAATCTCTTAGATGAAATCTTTACTCCTACATATCTGAAAGGAAGAGATCAAGCCTGAACACCGGAGTATCTAATAATTGCTTCCCTAGCCTCATCCTTCACCCATTCAAAGTAAATACAAGATTTACTTTGATTCGTCTCCAAAATCGAGGCTTCAAAAAATTGTTAAATCCTTTCAAAAGTAACATAACAGAATCAAACTCACCCTTAGAGAAGAGTAGCAATTCATCAGCAAAACAAAGATGATTTAGCTTCACTTTAGAACATAAAAGGTGATTTTCAAAACTTCTATGCTCAGCAACCTTCTACAGCAACCTAGACAAACACGCCATACACAGAGTAAAGAGCATAGGAGATAAGAGATATATTTGTGTAAGACCTCTTTTGCCTTTAAAGAATCCAAATACCTGACCATTAATTGACAGTTAATACCTAGGATTTGAGATACATTCCATAACCACCTTAAAGAATTCTCATTAAACTAAAGAGCATGAAACATATCCCTAAAAAAGACCACTCAATAGAGTCATAACATTTCTTCGAGTCTACTTTCATAAGACACCTTGGAGCATCCTTGCGTTTATTGTATTTCCTAACCAGATCCTGGTAAATCATGACATTTTCTACAATAAACCTCTCTTGAATGAATGCAATTGATAATATCAGGAAGCATTAAACTAAGTCTACTGCAAATAAACTTAGCAATAACTTTATAAACTAAATTACAGCTTGCTATGGGCCTGAATTCAGTAACTGAAACAAGATTGTATACCTTTGGAATCAAGGTAAGAATGGTAGCATTCAACTGCTTCAAAAGTTTTCTAGAAGGAAACACATCAATAACTGCATCTCGAACAATATCCCGTGAATCCATGAAAAATCCACTAGTATACTAAAGAACAATTTTTTAACTTCTGCTCTTGTAACAAGTGCCATCAAGATTCTATTGTGAGCTTCTGTAACCAACTTACCCCTGTTCACAAATGACTTATGAGCCTTGGCAACTTTCTTATCAGACCCCAGCACACTAGTATAAAAAGATAGGCCTCTCTTCCATGTGTCAAAGAAAAAGTAGAGTCAATACCAAGAAATGCATCTTTAATTTGCTGAGGCTCAGAAACAGTAACACCTTCCATATTCTTAATCTTCAACACTTTATAAGACACTCTTCTAGCCTTGATAACTGAGTGAAAGTACCAGTATTATCATCTCCACATCTCAGCCAAGCAACTTTACTTCTCTATATTAAGAAGCTATCTCTAGCAGTTCTCAATCTACTAATTTCAATAGTGAGCTTCTTCTCAAGCTCATGAAGAACACTATTTAGCTTTTCATGTCTTAATCGATCTTGGACTTGGTGAAAATCATTAACCAACCTATTGTACTCCTCTTCAACATAAAAAAGCTTGTTTACTAATATTTTTTAATGGAATCTTCAAAGCTTTTAACTTCTTGACAATTCCAAACATCCTAGTACCCTCAACTAGCATACTCCATCCATCATATACTTCCTTCTTAAAGCAACTGTGAAAACTCCACATATTGAAATAACGAAAAATTCTTGCCCCAACATCTTCTCATTCCAAATATGAACAATACAAGGGCAATGATGAAAAGTACCTTCATTAAGAAAGTTAGCATTTGTTTGTTCAAACAAATCCAACCACTGAGTATTCACTAACACCCTATCAATCTTGCTTTAAACTTTGTCCTAGCCAACTCTCTTATTGTTCCAAGTATAAAAGAACCAATGACTTTAAAATCCATCAATTCACACACCTGAACATAGTATATAGAGTCTGAAATCTTTGCTTGAGTAACCACTGATCCCAATCTCTCATCAAAATTCAATACCGAGTTAAAATCCCCTATTACCACCCAGGCAGTATCAATGGACAATTTTATCTTCTTAAGAGCTTCCCATAATTCCTTCCTTTCAACATATTATTAGAGCATAAACTATAGTGCAATAAAATAGCACATTAGTCTTAGTACATGTAAGAACAACATGAATTAATTAGCTCATAACAACCAAAATTTTCACAATATAACTAGCAGGCTTACTAATCGACCACATCCTTCCACCATTATGCACTTGAGTATTAGATCACAAGGACCAATCTTCTATCATATTTAAGTAAACTTTATTTTGGTTATAAGACTTTAATTTTGTCTCTATAAGACTAAATAAGCTAACTGGCTGAGAATGTAAGAACCACTTGACATCCTTTTGCTTAGTTAGTTTATTTTGCCTTCTAACATTCGAAAAACTAATACTATCCATAATCAACCTCATTTTCAAGAGTATCTTCATTTTCAGCACCAACACTCTTTTCTGAAGTTAAGACCTCTGCTTAAGACTGCCTCATCACACTAGCCAACCCTTGTCTATTTATTACAAGCTTCTTATGCATCTGCTTCGATTTCTCATCCCTCCTCTGCCCTTCTACAGCTGCCAGATACAGCATTGTTCCAGTTTTCTTAGGTAACTGGCCAAGCTTGCCTTGTAACCACTTTTTTCTTCCTTTTACAAACTTCAGCAATATGCCCAATACGTTGACATGAAGTACAAAGCAATGGTTTCCATCCAAATTCCAAGCTAACATTCACCTCATTTCCCTTCTCATCAAGAAATACTAGTTTCTTGAAGTTCCAAGTTAACAGCTACCTCAACCAGAACCCTTGCATACCAAGCCTAGTCTTAACCTTAGTAGCATCATCCAATTTTATAGGCTTCCCTATCAACCCAGCTAACTTCAGGTACAAGACCATGGCGTCCTCCATGGCTTCATATTCTCCTCTAACCTAGTTGGTCACTGGCTGCGAGTCAATTATCAAGATTACATGTTTTACTTCGGCCACCAGGTCGTACTCTAGCCTTGCTATGGCTACCTCATATTCTGCTTCATTGTTAGAAGGCGGGAATAGGAATCCGATTGCATACTCAAACTTGTGCCCTTCCGGTGAGATTATGACTAATCCTGCTCCTGACCTATTTGACATGGTCGACCCATCGCTGTAGATTTGTCATATCCTCAAGTGTCACTAGTCTTCATGTGGTTCTTCAGGCTGGGACAGTTCAGCCAGGAAGTCCGCTAGTATCTGCGCTTTGATGGTTGTCCTTGGTCTGTAATCAATTCCAACTCTGATAGATCTACATACTATTTTACCAGTCTTTCTGACCATTCAAACTTTTCAAACATCTTCTCTAGGGGCAGGTCGATCAAGACTATGACTTGGTGTGCATCAAAGTATGGTCTGAGCTTTCTGGACGCTACCACGATAGCAAATAGCTTTCTCTATCAGGGGGTAAATCAGTGTGTGTGCCACTAACCACAAAGTAGATGGGTTTTTGGACTTTGTGTTCTTACCTTAGGAGTACCGCAACCACCGAGTCTGCTGACACTACAATGTACATGTACATGTTTTCTCCTAGCACTGGCCTGGCGAGAGGGGGAAATCGTTACAGGTGTTCCTTTAGGGTTGTAAAGGATTTTTTCTGCTCTTCTCCCTACTGGAACGGTTTTCCTCCTTTGTCAGCCTTGCCCTTCAATGCTTTAAAGAAAGGCATTGACTTGTATGCAGTTTTGGAGATGAACCTTGACAGCACGGCCATGCACCTGGTTAAGGTTTGCTCCTCCTTTATGTCCCTTGGCTCCTTTATGTCAAGGATAACCTTGACATTGTCGGGATTGACATCAATGCCCCTTTCACTGACTAGTAATCCGAAGAACTTTCCTGACCTAACCCCAAAAGACCATTTCTTTGGGTTAAGCTTCATCTTGTACTTCCTTAGTAGGGTGAACGTTTCCTTGAGGTCTTCGAGGTGGTCTTCATCAGTCTTGCTCTTAATAATTGCATCATCCATATATATTTCCATGTTCTTGCCCTTTTCGCCCTCGGATACGTTGGCCACCATCTTCTAATAGGTGGCTCCAGCAATCTTTAGACCAAAGGACACCATGGTGTAGCAATAGACCATGTAGCTTGTGATGAATAGCTCGTGATGAATGCACACTTTACCTTATGTGGCCCCCCAGAGGAAGATATAATGATACCCCGAGAAGGCGTTAAGGAAGCTTAGTAGGGAATGGCCTGATGTGGCGTTCACTAGCTGATCAACCCTTGACAGGGGGTAGTGATCAATCCTTGGCAGCGGGTAATCACATGGGATGATAAATCCTGCCTCCAACAGTTTATCAATATATTCTTTCATCTTTTCAAGTTTGTGCTGATTGAGACTCCTTAGCTTTTGTTTCAAAGGCCTGAAACTTGGATCCACATTTAGCTTGTGATAGGCTACCTCTGAGTAAACTCATGCAATCTAAGAGGCGTTGTAGGCGAAGAAGTCTTTATGGTTAAGCAGCCGATCAGATGTAACTTCATGTTTGGATCCAGCTCTCTGCTATCTTGACTATTTTTCCCCAGTCATCTTCAAGAGGTACTTCCTGCACTTCACTTCTTGGTAGCAGATGCGGCTGGTCAAATGATCTGAACTCAACAATGTCCACCGCAGGGGCCTTGTCTTTCTTACTGTGAGGGTTGGCTGCGTGATCTAGGTCAACGATCATGTCCTCTGGCCCCCAGCTTAACGTTGGCTCCGCTGAACCGAGTGCTCAAAACCTCGCTTTCCCTGTTTGTGCGCTGTCATATAGCAGCTTCTGGATGCTCCCTGACTACCATTCAACCTTTTTGGCTTGTTGCAACCAGACACGTACATTAGCATCAGGATGTAGACCTAGACAATTTCCACCGCTAGCTCAAGCATAGGTCTACCTAATATAGCATTGTATGTAGTAGGAACGTCCACCACCACAAAGGTATGCATCATGTGTTAGCCAGAATTCCCCTCTTCTATTCGCATTGGGAGCTTGATCCCACCCTAAGGGATGAACCCCTATCTATTGAAATCAATCAGATGGGAGTCATACTGGTCCATTTAGTCCTCTTTCAGACCCAGCTAGTTGAAGGCATCCTGGAATAGGACATTGGTGAAGCTTCTTGTGTCGACCTGACATCTTTTAAATCCCAAAAATTCATTTCCTTAAATCATGAAACCAAGAAAGAGTCTAAGACTTAAAAAAAACTGTCTACGAAAATTTGCCAATACTTCAGACACACCTATTGACATTCAAACAGAAAATCCAACTCCAAACCTGGACATGCAAACCAATGAAATAAAAATCACATGAGTCAATGAGATATCAGTTACTGGAGATAAATCGATTAAAAAATCTTACCATGCAACTGAAGGATCAACCCCTGGTAAATATGGAGATGATAAAATTAATGGTGAACAAAGGTTAAAAAAAGATAATTCATACGAAAAACTGAAGGAGGTTGCTGATTCTATGGATATGTTGAAGATAAATCCAAGGCTGATGATAAAGGTGCACAGGTTGAAAAGAAAAGGAGGAAAAAGAGTGCAAAATCATCATCAGAGGTGTCAAAATCCAGAGTACACCCTTTAGAGATGAAGCCTATCATTCTAGATGTTCCTATTAAAGTACTAAAGCCATCCACTATTCCAAGGCCTGATGGAAGCAAAAGAATCAAGACAACTGCAAGGAAGAATGCATTTCTAGCAGAGAACATTGAGATCAAGGAGCCTGAAGAACAAGTACCTAAATCAGGTGTTCCATAGGTTTTGTCTAAGAAGAGATTAAGGCAGTAGATTCAAAGGGTATTAGATGAATTAGAAAATGAGGAATCTGAGAAGGAAGAGAAGGAAGTTGTGGTGAAGGAAAGTATGTTGATGCACCAACAAAAGCACCACACATAATAGATTTCAAAGAGAGGAAAGTGCTGTATGGGAAAGCTTACCTATCTACCTGGCTGAGTCAACCAGAACATCAAGGTATAGCCTCTGCAATTGATTTTCAAGGTTGGGTTCAGTTGTTGAATAGGAGGTATGATGTGTGTGAGGATTTAGTAAAAGAATTCTATTTCAATATGAAAGTGAAGGAGAATGGAGATGTGATTGAATCTGTTGTGAGAGGAAAAAAAAATCAGAATGTCTGTTGATATTATTGCTAAAATACTTAGTGTAGATAATGTTGGTTTTGGTGATCTGGTGAAGGATCACTATCCTATGGATTTAGTGGAAAGCAAGGTGTTTGCAAGGATACAGGAGGAGTTTATTGAGTTTTATCTTCAAGCATTTGATGCCAGAGAAAAGACCGATGTTCCAGTTGGTTATGACTTGCTTAGTGCCAAGGAAGGAAGGAAGGGTAAGG
The DNA here is from genome assembly GCA_901111285.1 of Corrigiola litoralis. NCBI lineage: Eukaryota > Viridiplantae > Streptophyta > Magnoliopsida > Caryophyllales > Caryophyllaceae > Corrigiola > Corrigiola litoralis. The sequence goes on from CAAKMY010005406.1 coordinate 11,333, forward strand.
ATGACTGTGTTGGATGTATCCCTGATGCTTATGCTTATAGTTCAGAAAAAGATAAACTTGCCAGCACTTATGATAAAGCACATGATACATGCATCACCCTCAAATAAAGTACATGGTTTGCCTGATGGAGGTTGGCTAACTGCAATTTTTATGTCCTTTGGAGTTCCCTTTCAAGGCACATTGTAGGACCCGAAAGATGACCCTACTTGTGACTTAACTGGATAGTTGAACGAAAACATGGAAGCCGCCACTTAATTTTATTAGGGAACTAAGAAACCCATTTCTCAACATGCCTCCAATGACCTAATCCATTTAGAGAAGCCACATGGCCCATACACGTATCACCACCATAGTTTGCTCGATGTTCGGTAGATGGATTTAGATTGAATGGATTGTCAAACTACCCTACTAATGGATTTGTTCCTTTAAGCCCTTGGCATATCTAAACCGCATACCAATAAAGGTGATAAAATTCAAATGACTTCAACTCTTGATCCGTAGGCTAGATTCATGGTTCGGGATTGTGAAGTTACAACAAGGGGACCCATAAGACACCCTCGTTGCCCTTTCGGTCTTAACTAAGCAAAAGTGTTAGTTCATGACTTTTTATTGTGTGTTGTATTAGGTGAATAAAATATGATCATATTAAACTTAGCCAACCATTAGCACGCTATATCCATTAAATAAAACAATGAGAAATAACTTACCACTCAAGAAACATGCGTAAACACACTAACATTAACTCTAACAAGATCCTAACCATTCATCTACACAAGATTGTACAAGGGAACCTAACATGGCTCTAGTCCATAATAAACCGAAACATGATATCTACCACACATAAAGATCCACAAACCTAAACATGATTTCTAGGGCTTTATGAAATGTGAAGTTCTCCTAACCACATGATACTAGCCATTATCAAACACAAATCCTAGCATGATAATAAAGTTCTCTACAAAATGTTAACAATTCTAAATATGATGTAAACTAACACAATAACAATAAGGGACCAAAGGGGACAAGCTAAGCTTGTGAGTTAACCCTCAAGTCATACCGCGTAGTAACATGAGGATCCATGGTGGACTAGATGTGTTTACAAGTACACTCTTCTCTCTTCAAAATGACTCTCTTGAACAAACCCTAGCCTTTTAGGAGGCCCCAAAACCAAACCCTTGCCCTTGAAATCTAATCTCTCTAGTGATCTCTTGTGGAACTAGGTCAAAACTGTCCCCCCTTTATATAGGGGAGGGAAAATATGCAAAACCTAGTTCTAGGTCGGATGGGAAGAAATAAGGAAGAAAATATAACAAAACAAACTTTCATATCCCTCAAATCGGACACGCCAGATGTCCGGTCGGACATATGCTTTGTCCGGTCGGACCTTGGCTAGCTAAAACCACTTTACGTCGGACTATCCCTCTGTCCGGTCAGACAGAAGCTTTGTCCGAACGGACCCCTACAGTGTCCGGTCGGACCCTTATAGCGTCCGGTAAGACCTTTTCCTATTTGCCGCCAATTATTTATCCTTTTCTTTTAACCCTAATCCGTCCTAGTCCAAGCAAAGACCTAGGGAAGCGGGCCTAAGCCTCATTAACCATCTAACAAGGCTTAATCACTCTTTTAATAGTCTAGGATCGACCCGAAACATCGAGTCTAATTAAATCGGCCTGTGCTAACGCATGTTTAACACAACTATTAACCTTTTCCCGTCAATTGAGACACGTCTCGAGTTCTGAGCTCACTCCTTACTAACATTTCATCTACCTATGATCCAGAATACGTGAGTACGAAAGACTTTCATCATCAGTTTTGACATAGACGAATTATGGTGTCTACAAGAGCACATTTTGATGGAGTTGCAAAGCAACGATCGTGAGAGTAGAAACTGACACCGTAACAAACGTAAAAATCATACCTGTCCTTGGTGACAATCTCCAACGCATCCTTTTGCTACCTGTATAAAGGTAACAAACACCACAAATAAAACATAACATTGAGGGGTAATCCGGCATCCCCCGGACCAACAATGAAGGATATTTTCTGGCTACCCTTACAAACCAACAATGAAAGAAAAGACCGCACATGGTCAAAACCAAGAAATGACCGCACATGGTCAACCCAAGAAAGACAGTGCATGGTCAAACTCAAGAAAATTAAGGAAAGACCGCACATGGTCAAACCCAAAAATCCTAAATCCTTACCAATGTGGAAAGTAACTATCTAAGAGTCCTTGAAATCAAAGATCCCCGCCAAAGCGTAAAAGATAACTATCTAGGAATATGGACAAAAATCTCTAGATCCCCACAGAAGTGGAAAATAACAATCTAAATGCCCTTAGAAACTTAGATCCCCGCCGAAGCGAACAATATTATCTAGGAAAATCGACAAAGATCCCTAGATCCCCACCAAAGTAGAAAGATAACTATCTAAGAGTCCTTAGAAACTTACATCCCCGCTGAAGCGGACAATAAATATCTAGGAAAATCGACAAAGATCCCTAAATCCCCACCGAAGTGGAAAGATAAGTAACTAAGAGTCCTTAGAAACATAGATCTCCGCCGAAGCGGACAATTACTATCTTGGAAAATCAACAAAGATCCCTAGATCCCCACCGAAGTGGAAAGATAACTATCTAAGAGTTCTAAGAAACTTAGATCCCCGCCGAAGCGGACAATAACTATCGACGAAAATCGATAAACATCCCTAGATCCCCACCGAAGTAGAAAGATAACTATCTAAGAGTTCT
>CAAKMY010005484.1:0-12102 GCA_901111285.1 Corrigiola litoralis
TATGCAAATCATTATGAATTTTAAATCTTTCAACTCTAATACATTAATTCACCATATATTTCATATTCATCAAGTATGAATTACATATTCATCACGTATTATGAATTACATATTTTCACCAACTATGCAATATATATTCACCTAATTATTACGGAGTACATAAATTCATTTATAATTATTTTTATACATGATATATTAAAGAAAGAGTGTGTGATATAACTTACCCCAATTATCGCCACAAAGTTGGTCTCACCACGTGTGTTGCATGTGACAAGGGTCTTCCTTCACCAATGTTGATCAAGTCATATCATTTCCACCTTCGACTAGAGCCATAGTTTTTGGGCCAATTGACCCATTTGTAAATTCAAACCCAAAACTCTGTGCCGACCCAATCCAACTACTCAAGATGTCAAACTTGTTGGATTTGTGTTTTTTTTTTTTTTTTTGGAAATTCCGGTTTGTGTACTTTTGACATTGGTATAAGTACTCATAATATACTCAAATTTCTGTTTTACTATTTCCATATTAGCTCATTGATGCGACTAATGTTAACCCAATTGTTTTTGTTCCCCATTGTTGCAAATTAGTAGTACAGCGCACTTAAGTGGGAACTAGGAATTGCGTGAAAAGTGGGATATGCGCATGGATTTTGACCAAATTATTGTCTAGTGACCCAGCAGAAAGGGCATAATCTTTGGGAAATAATGTTCCAATCTACACATTAAGTACTAGACAGCATGACATAATGCATATACTTCCAAACTCTCTACGCCATAGGTTACTTGAGCATTCTAAGTTGCTGCTATTTTAATAGTTTGCTAGTTTGCCACAAACCCAAAGCAAGAAGAATGAACCAGGAATTGCTCTTGATTTCAGCATTGTTTTATATGTACATGACTCAACTTTTCATTGGCCTTAAGTTTAGTACAGCCTCTAATTCAGGAACTTGTAAATGATTTAAATTTTGAAATTACAAACAACATGTTACATGGAGTATATAAAACTGCATGTTTTTGTATCTTTTGCATTCCCTAAGCAAAAATTCTCACTCCCTATCAAATGGAAATCATTGATATATCCCCAAACACAGATGCTTTCTACTCCTACTACAATAGTGCACCAACTAGTCCTAGGAGATACAACCAAAATGACTTCTTCTTTCTCAGCATGCCAACCAGCCCTACAAGGGATGCCTCTGGGTTTAAGTCGGGGACAAGAACACCCGAGACAATCAATGATTTCTCCCCATTTGAGGATAACTTCGAATTCGAAGGTAGCAAGAGGTTTCATCCTTACGATAATGTATCAGAAAAGAGCCAAGAACTTACTATGGCGTATGCGGATGAGCTGTTTATTGATGGTAAAATGCTTCCCCTAAGGCCCCCGCCACAGGCCCAATGCCGAAGGTCTGAAAGAAATCGCGGTAACTCCTCCACGGCCTCATCACCGGGGGCTCGAGGCTCGTTGCTTAAGATGCCATTCTTGAGGCAAAGGAGCTTATGGAATGATGCATATGACCCCTTCATAGCTGCTTTGGACAAGGTTAAGGAAGAGAGTGATGCAATGAGCAACCAAAAACAGAAGGGCCAGCTTCGGCGGGCCAAGTCCCTCTCACCACTCAGGTGTACCAATGTACCAGCAAGATGCAACACCCACCAGCATAACAAATTGGACCGGAGTCCAGATGCATGGATGAGTGATAATGGACCATGGAGAAATGGTTTCGGCCCATCAAAACCGTATGTTTCTGGATCCATATTGGAGCCCAAGGGGAATGTAGCAAGAGTTGACTTTTCAGAATCCAAGAAGCAAAGGATGAAGAAGTTTTTGCTGAAGAATGGATCCTTTGGGAAGGCAGTGAATGGGGCAAAGAAAGAACAAAATACCCCATTTTTAATGAGAAAACTGCAACATTCTGAGAGGTTCAATTCAGCACATTCTAACGCGATAATAAGGATTTCTAGAGAAATGAAGAAATTGATGAAACACAGAGCTAGGGTTTTCTTATGCTTGGCCAAGGGTTTTAGCATAAAATGTACAAGAAAAATGAGCTAAAAGTTTCTGTAAACTCTAATGATTCCTTTGCATCAAGAACATATGTGTTCTTATCTTTGTTGTTGTAAGCCTGTTTTATCCATGTTTGACAAAATTGCATCTTACTAACCTTGTGGCGCCCTTTACCGTACTAGAGGCACCTTGCTATTCAACTTTCATAGGCGAGATTAAGAATTTGTTACAACTAGGTTGTCCATATGACTGTATTCAAGCTCTTGTTGACAACCTGATGTTTCTTGGAGTTGTCCTCTGACCCTTTACCTTGAGAACATCCAACTTGGACGAATGATTGTGACAAGAAAAACAACAGGTTACACATCCAGGTATTCGCATGTATGTTGTACCTGCAACATATTCTCCTCTCTCAGTTTACTCTGATGCATTAGCCCTGACCAACGCCCACAGACTGTATAGTTTTCCAAATATAAAGATTTGCAGAACATTTTTGAATGACAATAAAGGAAAGAAGCGCTTGAAGGTTTGATTCTCCTTGGGGGCAAAATTAGATAAATAAACAACTCATTAAAAAGAACTTAGAGCCCACATCTTTGATTCATTCACCACAGTAGAAGGTTCAGGGCTACAATACATTTTTCATCTTTACTAAATATTGTACATCAAATTCACATCTATGCAGATGCAATGCTGCATGGATTGGGATTTGCTAGTAAGTAGCCATTTGCTACCCCTGGCCATCCATGAAAAAATTTTGAGAAAAAAGTGGGCTAAATCAATAAGTGAGATACCGCTGGAGCAGCTTTGATCCTTTACCACAAGAGATAGTAGAAGGCACAACATTTCAGCATCTTCTCACAGCTTTCAGAAAGCGAAAAACATACTACTGAATGCTTAGCATACTTGTAAGCTGCTTCGGTGTAGGGGGCATAGACGCATAGTCCACCCGAATGTAATCCCTACTCCAAAATTTCCCTCGGCCATAACCCCTTCCACGTCTCAATCTCATCAGTTCTGTAAAGTTTTCTGATACCTCCATAAAATCCATCGCTCTCATTTCCTTCTTCCCTATGATCCTTCCTACTGATAATTGTCCTTCTCCATCGTGACCCAGGTGTGTACTGATTAAATTCAAGGACAACCGTGTCTGTTACCAACAAAAGAAACAGGGGTTATAACTAAATTCATCAGACAAGCACTGGCTTAGCAAGACAGGTCAAGTAGGAGCATCACAAATAACAACATCTGAGCACCAAAAAGTTGTATAAGGTCATATATAGCATTTCAACTGTATCATTTACTCTGTTATAGTCATGAGTAGCATGACTATAGTATTGCAAACAAGATTAGGTTGATTGTAAAGATCACAATGACTCTTTTACATCCAATAGACTATTAGAAGTAATTTTAGTTTCTAAATTGTCCTCTCCCCATATGCAAGTATAACTATTAAACTTCAACACCTTTCAGGTGAAATGAAGAGTCAAAATGTACCATTTACCGATATTGTTGTTCACTTCACATCTTTGAAGAGGCAGTCTCATGAATCATGGTTAATGATCTATTCTAGAAACTTGACAAAGGGAAAACAACACTGTTCTTTTGTTGTTCTCTTCACATCTTGAAGAGGCAGTCTTATAACTCATGGTTAATCTATTCTAGAAACTTGTGTCAACTGTCGAGGGATTTCTGCTCTGATCACGAATACTTGTCAATGGAGCATGTAAACCTAAACAACATATAAAAAATAATCTACTGGAAGACATCAAACTTCTTGATCAATCCGCCTCATGTTCAAATCTTTTCTCAATCTATGGGTTGTGTTGAATGCATTTTCTATGAATCCGAACTAGTTTGGACTTTCTGATGCTCTCGTGACATTCCTTATAGCAAGTACACACATATTAGGTGAGTCCAATTAGATTCAACACCAATTATTTATAGAGACGCTCTTTTTAACTTATTAACAGACCTAGCCACAAATTGAGAAGTGGTAATCTTTTATTGACACGACTCTAAGTCAAAAAAGTGATCACTTTAATACGGCTCAAAAAATAGACTGGTGCATACATCAGGCGAAAAATTCCAGCTGCATTTCAGTAGGAATTTATCCTGTATACAGTATATGCTAGTGCCGCAGTGCGCTTGAATGTTATAAGAGAATATTCAGGTAAAAGGTCTGCAATTAAGGTCGATGGTCCAACCAAGAAAGAAAATAGTGGTGGAAAGAAAGGCAGCAAAACAAGATAAAACAAAGGAGACTAGTGGATGGAAATGGGAATGGCAAGTTGATAAGAAATCACTCTATGCACCACTGTTGTCATCAAAGAGAAGGATAATGAGATATCTACCCTACTGGGGATCCGATGCACAAGACAGAACCTCAAGGGAGAGGACATCAGTTACTTTCAGTGTGTCTGCTATTAAATATTCTCTTGAAACAAAAGTTAGAATGATTGCCGGGGAAAAATAAGACATGCAGACAATGACATGTCGTCGGGACCAATTACACTAGAAGAAGAAGGCAATCTAAATATGCTTAATAATCATGGAGATTTGGAATTGGGAACAATGCAACACATCACTAAAAGCAGTCAAGCAATGCATAAGTATCATGATTAATGACATTAAAACAAAAGAAAATCAAGCCCCTCTTGCCACACTTCTTTGAAAAGCAGATTATAGTATATGTGACTTCTTTAAAGCGGAAAAAAGCAAAGAAACAATAGGTAGTATAATGTAAATCTATGTTGCTTAGAATTGGTGTCTAGTACCCAACAGGCATGCATATCCAGATTCCAAGATCGGCTATTTTTCAAACTTTTACAAATGTCTAGCTTAATAAAAAGAGTCCGGTATTCATACACATTCGTGTTAAGTGCTCGACATGGGTATTTGAGGGAACTTGAAAAGTTCGAGCTTCATAGTGTAAATATTGAGTTTTTGTTAACTGCTAATGCTCCAACCTTCCCTTCCCAGCATCTTTTGGATTTGAAGGTAGGATTGAGAAAATGGTACTAACATCATAACATGCATATAATTTGATTCTGGTTTCTTGCAGTATGATAGTTGCTAAGTACAGATACTCACCACTACTATGACAACGGCAGTAATTCTCGTTTCCATCACATGACTCCAAGTGGCCAATAACGCCATACCACCAGCCTGCAATAAATATGCCGAAAATATTGTCAAGCAATGTAAGTCTAGAAACATGTTCCTAACTGAAAGTGCATCTGCAACTTAGTCCTGACTTTGAGAATTAAAAACAGTAACTGAACCCCAAAGCATTTTGTTAAGGATCAGATTAACAATATTTAGTCATACCATTACTCCATACATCAAACCTGAACTTAAGAGTCTACCATACTCTTATAGGGTGTAACTAAAAACAAAAGTAGTGACTCAGAATTTTATTTACAAATGTTCTCATCGGTGCAACGACCGACCACGATGCTCGAAGGGCGCAGTCTGTTACCAATTTAATTGGTGTTTATGAGAAAGAGTTTTGCTATTCTAATAGTCCTACGCAACTCAAATTTGGTTAACCGGATGGTGAAACAAAGAAAACAACCTTATTTTGTTAAATAACTCCATGTTGCGTGCAATTTCTTCAGTTAGTGGAGTTTCATAGAAACACTGCACTACTACAGGGAGGCCAGAAAAGTTGGAAACAAGATATATATAAAAATTATAAAATGCACACCTAATTCCAACCAATTAGCACAAGATCTACCATTATTAGTCAAACCAACTTCAATCTAGTAAGAACAGGTACAAATTTAACAAATATTCACACGGTTTCAATAATGTAATCCACATAGATTAACTAAGGAACATACCATAAGGAAACTCTTTATTCCTTCTCCACTGGATCTCTATGTGATCTCCAGGGTGTAAATCGTGTAAGCAATCAGAGGCATGAAGGTCATGTGGGGAAGTATCAACTGCAGTTGCCCTTAGCCTTTCCCATTGAACACCACTCTCTATTGCCACTGCCCTTCTACCATGGGGCGGATACCTGCAAAAGAGAAAGCCATCATCATACACAAATCCATAACCAAGACAGACATGGTGTAATGCAACATCCTAATTTATGAAGCTTAGCAAAAATTTGCGCATACCTTGCCCGGAAGGTGTCAGTTTGCGCATCATAGCTAAGCTCAGCATCATAGCAGGACAACATAAACCCAACATGACCATTCTGCAAAACATAAAGCATAAAATATTAACCAGTAATCCAATACACAAGTATAATGATGAGCAATGAGCTAAAATATGACACAATGAACCAAGTACAAAATCAAGATGAATGAACTTTGATCAATACCTCACGATTGTAAACCTGAGCAGGGAACCAAAACTTGCCACTCTCAAGCGCCAAATACCGGGACATAGCAGAATTAACCAAAGGGGAGCTACTTTTCTCCTTATGGACCTTGTTAAACTTTGATGTGAACCATGAAAAAGGCCATATATGCAAAATGAACCTCATCAATCCCTGTGATTTCTTACTAGCAGGATCACTCGAATTGCGCCTTGAGGCGATAAACCATTGCCACTCTCGGTTAGCCGCAGGACCAAGAACTCCACCCCATTTCTGCTTCATATGCACTTGCCAGAGATGATCACTGATGCACCTCTCCCTCAATGAGCTACAAACACCTGACATTCTACACAATCCTGCAGGGGATAGCTTCTCAAGAATGCAATCCAATGCCAATTCAGGCAAATCCAAGACTGACAGCGTCGCGTAATCCTCAACATTCTCAACCTTTGAATTATACATCCCCTGTTTCATTGCCAAAATAGTTGATAGCTCCCAAACACCACCAAAAACTCCTCTTCTGATTGCTTTGCAAATGGGAGTAAAAGAAAAGGACAAATCTTTCCAGAAGCAAAGTGGCAAGAGTCTAACATCACTTGCCCATGGTGGAAGTGGTTTGATAGAGAGGGAGTTTAGGAAGAAAATGAAGGAGATACCAGTTACTAATAAGAAAAGCATTTAGGATGTAGTGGAAGGGAAATTTCCACACTAAATGGATGGTATAAATACAAAATTCAAGGGCATAAAAGATAAGGTGACACCAAAGTAAGGAACCAGTATGATTGGCAAAAAAGCATATGGTTTATGTTAATCAAAGAACAAACACATAAAAATTTGTCACACTTTGTTTCTTCCTCTCATCAACTCCACTCTCTACAAAATATAAATAATACTGTAGAAATGAATGGTAAGAGGATCTTCAAAACACCAACCTTGAAAGATATGGGTTTTTATTGGTTTGACAAAGCCCACCAAAATTTCCAAAAAGTGGACCTCCTCTTCTTCCTCCAAAATATGATCCAATCAGAATGAAAGGTTTGTTTAAGGACACCTCATATATATAATATACATACAAATATGAGATCCCCCACGGATCAACTAGTACAGGATTGTTCCAGCTTAACCAAAGCTCTTAACTTCGAGACATAGGAAATGCACATGCACCAATCTACAGGGAGAACTTTGCCACCCCTGTATCTTGATCAGCTCGAATCCCGACTAAACCGAATGTTGCTAATATACAAAGAGGTAGTAAATGTGAGCTACTTGTCACCTTAAAATTACTAAAAAGTTACCAACTTTACCTAAAAAGCTCATTTAGATAATGATGTAAGATAAGGTAGAAGATGATGAAATTTTATAAGGGGGTATAATCTCTGACACCTAGGAAGTAACAAACGTATGGAAGAGTTGAAGATATAGTATATAGGATAATAGGAGTAAATATAATGTAAAGTTATAGATAAAGGGGTCCCAAAAAAGAAGGATGAATTTCTATGCTACAAGAAACCAATCTCTTTAGAAAAAGATAAGCCTACATAAGTGGCAAAGGAACTATGCCACAGATTTTGGTTAGTTGAAGCTTTAAAGTTGAACTTAGCTAAACAAAGATTAGGTACACCCAACTTTTTGCAAATTAGTACAATTTGAAGCAAGTTTTGGACTTTGGATGGTGAGTTTTCGATGAAGTTTGGTCAGAAAGTTCACCAAATTATTACTCCACAAAACTTTGCTTCATACACCCACTAAGCTCCCTTTATTATATGCCCCTTTGTTTCACACTTTTGTATTCCTTTGTTTTTCATTGTAATTCAACAAAAACTACCCATAATGAGGAAATATATAACATGGTAAAACAGAGAATTGGCGGTAAATGTTTAAATTTAATAAAGCCATGGACGTGACTTTTTTACCTCAAAAATGAACATTCTGTTAATCTGTTACTACAACTTACAAGTGGGCGGGAAATCGGCTAAGTCGGTGTATCTGACCGTTGCCAGTTACGCACTGATCCAATTAGAAGTTGTTTGAGTTAGTTATCTAGGATGGGGTCCAACCAGAAAGTTATTTTTATTTTTTCTTATACAAATTCTAGGATAAGCTACCTTGATTTTAACTCGAGTATATATATATTTTTACATGAGAGGTAATATCTTAAACCATTTTCATTATACATGGGGTCCGCTAACCTGAATTAAAGTGTAAAAATGTATTCCCTTCATCTTCACCAATTTTTTACACTTTTCAAATTCCCACTCACATATTTCGAAAAAGTGTAAATAATTGGTGAAAATAGAGGAATTATTAACAGGTCATGAGGTTATCACAAATCATTAGGAAAAAACGTTCTCCTTAGACTTTCTATAAGGTTATAATGTTTGGTAAAATAACGAGAATCGCTTTCGAAAAGCTCCACATCAGCATTCAAAAATTCTATGTATGATTTGCTTGGAAGTTTCCTACAATTGACTTCACATCCAAATCGAAGTCAATATATTTTCCTATCTAGATACTTGTTCTTCTTTAATTAGCTTTTTCATGTATTTGAAAAACAATAGAGGATTATAGAGGATTAACTTTAGGTCGTCTTTAGAATCAAGGTAACTTTTTTTTTTTTGACAAGGTTAACTTTGCTTTTGAAAGCATGGATTTTGTTTTTTTTAAAGCATGGATTAACGTACTTGCGTAACGTATTGGTGTTTCACATCTAGTGACTTTCGCAAGAACTAAGAACATGACTCTTGGCTTCTCACAACCAAGGATAGCAAATCATGTGGAATATATTATAGAAATGAAACATCATTTTCCAAAACTTAATGTTGATGCTACCCATTTGCATGAGGATTCCATAAAATATGGCATTGAACAGGATCAAGTAATAAACCCAATCACAAGAATCTTCAATAAAAATCAACAAAATGGACCACCCTACTATATAGCAACATCAAGCTGGACTATATAGCGCACTATGTTTCTAGACTTTTCTCCCAAATGAAGTGGAGCTTGTAATTCTTGGTGATTTTCCGCAAAGTGTATTAACTTTGACGGAGCTCGATCTTAATTAATATATGGCTCCTCCTTTTTCTTTCAAAAAAAAAAAGCTGGACCAGCTTAAGACTTTTTCCCCTTTTCATATTAATCACTTACCCGTGGAAAATTATGGGTTGTCTACTTGTCTGTGGCTACATGCGTACATGATGCAAAGGACAGTTAGTGACTTACTTGGGAGCCTGAGGCTCACACAATACAATGATACACAATACACCAATTGGACGTGAATCGGGAAAATAAACAATTTTTTAATCTACTACGTAATAGTTATTGAAGAAATCCTGGAAGGTATCGACCAATGAAGAAGGGATTGATTCTGAATTCTAGCACTCGCAAGTCCAATTGCCCATTGGCTGGCTCTGTATTGAATTATGGGCACATGATGGCCTCCCCCCCCCCCCCTCTCTTTCATTATTAAGTTTTATTTTTATCCCTAGTGTTATTTGTTGATTTCTTGATATTCTTTTTTATTCTTGTCAATTTGTGCATCCACTTGAATTTGTTGTTTCTAATCTGGCCATGTAACGAGGAATCCAAGGACATTGTATTTTGGGAAATTTGAGCAAATGTTGCAGCTGTAACTTAGCACTGGTAGTGTTTTGCATGTTTTTTTGGTTACTGTGTCTTAGAAAAGCCGAATTGGATTATCTTTTGGTTCATGTCTGAAGCTAGGATATATGTTTAAAGTGTTCAAATTCAGATTTCGTGTTAGATGACCGACATTGAGGATCGATACTTTATCAATATGAACCCAATATGATAAATTCAGGTATTCTAAAATAAATATCGGAAAATTTTAGTTATATTCGGATATTCGAAGCCTATTGAAAATATTTGTCCTACTCTAACAAACTACGATCATATAACCAAGATATCAACTTTGAAAATATGGATAAATGGCCATATATCGAAGGAAAACATTAAAAAATAAAGGATTAAGGACTAAGGAGATTAGGAGAGTAACATATAAACTAGTTAAAATGCTAGATAAAGGTCCCATCTTTTTATTATATTTCCACAATGATCACAAGAAATACGGACTTGACAACGACAAAGCTCAGATTAAATGATACGAGGTGGCAGTACTAAATAGTAAGTTTGTTGTTGGCATTAATCTAAGGTCGTTGTAGGCGGACGATGCATGGTGGTCGGCAATACCGAATTTAGGAGTGTTTGTTTGTGATTAATACCTGAAACTAATAAGATGAGAGAAATCATCACAATAAAGGTCCGATAATAATGAACAAACTAAATGACGTTGGTAAGTGGATGAGAGGTGGCTAAGTAGCGGGGTGAATGTACAAACTTGAGATAAGAGAAATTAAGATATGGTGTGTTGCCAACATTAGTTTCTGAGTAGATGTTAGTAAGAGACTGTAAGCAGTTCCTAGTAGTTGTTAATATAAGAGTGTCAGTAAACCCAAAAGAGTTGCTTGAAAAAAAATTGGTTCATTTGTTAATCTCCAATTTCTTTATCACAGATCTTGAAAATTAACCTTGGACTAATTCATAGAGTGAATTATCAACATTATCCAATGATAAATAATTTAGTTATTTTGAAAGAATCAACATGTACGTTTCTCTCTTTCCATTTAGATTGCTGGAGGTCATAGTTTTATTGTCAACTTGCAATTTATCAAAATATTCATGCGACATTTCCACGTTCGAGGCTGATCTATTGAAAATTGTCATCACTATCCATTTAGTTAAGCGAGTATGGCATTAAATAGTTTAAGAATGTTTTTTTCCTGAGTTGATTGGAAATGTGGTACAACTATTGTTGGGATTGAAGGATAAGGAACTATCATGAAGATTCAAATATGTGCCAACCACACTTTTAGCTACTAGGGTAACTTAAGATCAAAAAAACTACTAGGGTAACTTTGGCACTTTGCTACTCGATCAATATTTAAAGATAAGGTAACGTGATATATTACAATATTACATTATACAAAGTGAAAGTCGTATACTTGAATTAGAAGTTTTTTTTTCTAATAAAGCTACTACTCCGTATAAGAAAGATATAGCAAAATATTTTGCTCAAAGAATCAAGGAGCAACACGGTAACGATGAATCTAATAACTCATAAGAGGTTTGGAGGTTTGGTTTTGAATCTTGCCACCCATAATCTTCCCTACCTAAAAACAATTATGCACCTCAATTGTAGAGAAGGAAAATCTATGCCCCACTTGGCACTTGTTTTACAATTGTGATCAAAACTTATCTTATTTTTTTCTTATAAGCTTTGGTAGCAGATACTGAATCTCTTTGGTTCACCTACTTGATTATGTGACGAATTCGTTAGAATACTTTGATGGATACGCCACATGCGCAGCAAATTAGGATCTCCTACATTGGAGCTATACCGAAATGGTCGTAATAAATAATGCAGTTTTGTAAAAGGTCTTACTTGAGGAAAGGACTATATAGACCTATGCACATCATAAGTTTTGTAAATCAAGCTGTACATTTTCGGGCTAGACATCATCCTGGCTTTTGTAAATCAAGTTATGTTAATTATTGTTGCATTTTCGGTCATGTTAGTGGTTCCATGGTTGATTGTGTGTGGTTAGGGTGTGTCACACTTATTTTAACCCTATTCGGAGCCGGGGTCCCGGAAGCCCGGACGGGGCGTGGTTTATAGCACACGAAAACGACTCTTTTTGTGTCGGTTTTTGGTGTCTTTGTAAGTGTTCCAAAAGTGACGTAGCATA
>CAAKMY010005584.1:0-27123 GCA_901111285.1 Corrigiola litoralis
GTAATCATCTCCTTTTATCTAACAGTTCCAGTTGTTCCAAACTTCCTGTGAAGACTTAAAGGCTTTCGCTCCCTCCATATTTGATCTATTAAGTACAGTTCAACAATATTGGTTGTTTTAATCTATTTGCTGAAAGTATACAGAACTGTTCTTAGCGGCTAAGAAACTATATGTTTCCCTATCAGGTGTGGGGCTAAACAATCTGGTCAGCTCAGTACAGCTGATGAAGCACTTGATGGGATAATTGGTTTCGGACAAGCAAACTCGTCTGTGCTTTCACAGCTTGCTTCAACTGGGAAGGTACAGAAGATGTTTTCTCACTGCTTGGACAATGAGAAAGGAGGAGGAATGTTTGCCATTGGGCAACTTGCTGAGCCAAAGCTAAACTCTACTCCATTGATTCCAAACCAGTATGTGATTTTATCTCGCTTTTCTTAAAATTTATAGTTCTTGTTTATGTTAATACTCCCTCTCACTCGACTTTTTTTGTCAAATTTTCCATTTGACGTCCTCTATGATCACGTCAAATTAATATCAAAATAATAGCTTCAACCGTTCTTTAATTATGTTTTTGAATTACATTTTTGTTTTGAGATGGCTGTTAGAACACCTTTTTTTTTTAACTTTTGTTGTTTCCCTCCGTCATCCCATTTGGAACATCCCAAAATAAATAGTTATACCATATAAATATGCGAATGTGAGAGTAATTTATTGGACTCAAGGATCGCAGTATATTAAACATTTTTTCATCTCTCATAGTATTATCCTTGTTGCTGTCCTCTTTACTCTTTTTCCTTTTCTCCTTAATTATTTTCGTCTCTAGATTATTAGCTCTCATTTTGGTAAGTCATTGCTTGTAATCTTGTATACAGTTGAACATTAGGTTATGATGCATGGAACTCTCGGTATTTTTACTTTTTCTGGATGCCAAGTGACTACCTCTACTCTACTGAGTGAGGACTTGAATAATGACTTCTTTTTTTTACTGTTTGCTCTTTCTAATTTCTTTAGTATGACGGTGTGCTAATGTATGTTGCGTACTATCTGCGTAATTCAGAGAATGTTACTCCATTTGTGTGCTAGGGCCTCTGATTGCATGTCTGCATGTTTGTTAGGTTTTATTTATCTAAGCCTAATATTTATGTTGTAATTAGACTGCTACTACCCTCTTAGGGCGCATTACAATGTTATCATGAAGAGTATAGAGGTGGCTGGTGATGTTGACGAAATTTATACAGATTCCTCTGGAAACGACAGAGGGGCAATCGTTGACAGTGGTACAACTTTGGCTTATCTTCCAGATAAAGTTTACAACACAATTATGGACAAGGTATGTGCTGCATCCTTAGTCCATTGAGTAGGATACATACGAAGTATGTCATTAAACAAAGCAAATATATGTCTTCTTTACTCTTTTTATTTTCACAAAAATCAGATTTTCTCCAAGCAGCCTGGACTAAAAATGCACATAGTTGAGGAACAGTTCAAGTGCTTTCAGTTCTCAGAAAAGTAAGATTGTACAGGTCTTATTTGACTGTCAGATAATGCTTTAGCATGTCATTAAATTTTTAGACTCTACAAGTCATTGTGTGTGCTATATATCATTTATCAGTTTTTCTGTTTTAAAATTCTTAAGTCAGCTAACCTTTAGCCATGCTCCTCGGCCCACAAGATACTTGACTTTTCTTTTCTCATGTGTGTGTGTGTGTTTGTGTGTTTTAAGGGGTGGGCGGGCGGGTTTAGGTCCCTGTGAATAATCGAGAAACTCAGCTGGGTATCAATCTTGGGTTCGGAAGCCTGGGGTGGGGGGACTTGCTGCTTTAGCGCGTCCCAGTTGTCCACTAATTAGTTGTTTGGTGCTAGCTTATCGGCTTACTAACTGCTATATCTCAATGAGAAATGTCTTTTATTTTTTCAAGATCATTAGGCTATATAATGGCTCTACACCTCTACCTTCTATCTTTCAGCTCTCAGCTTTGTTAAATGCTTTTATCTGTAAATTAATTTTAGGAAGAATGTAACTAATATCTCTTTTTACTGCTTTTTGTAGCTAAACTTTCATACTAATTTGCTTCTGCTTTTGCAGTATTGATGATAAATTTCCCCGTGTTATATTCCACTTCGAGAATTCACTCAGCTTGACAGTTTATCCTCATGAATATTTCTTCCCGCTTGGTGATGACGTAAGTATATGTTGATAAAGTTTTTGATTCCTTTCGTTTGTTGAAAATTATTCTGGATGGACTAGAGTGAAACTTGTGTATGACTGAACGTCTTACTGTGGTTCTAATCATTCATGATTATGTAGATATAAATCTTCCAATTTAGATTTATCTTAGTTCTAATTTAAATTCTTGAAATGAGTCTGCGACCTCCATATGCATTATTGGGTTGAGAATCTCCATAAGGGATACTATTGATACACACAGACTTAATTGCATTTGCTCATTTTTTCGGTGGACACAGAGAGTCAGAGAGTCCTATATTTGTGAGTGTATATTATTCAAATTTTTTACATGTTATATATGTGAAGCTAATAGCTGGTTTTCGTCTAGGGCCATTATTCAAGCACTTTTACCTGCTCGCATCCCATGTGTTATTATCGTCTAAACCCTACACGCCTCGCAAAGCATTTTAGTCATTATCCTCTAGTTTATTTACATTCTAAATGATTTGGGAGTACTCTTATAGGCTCCGCAAATGTTAATAGTTGTCCATGATTGAAAGGGTAACTTCCACAGAAAATCTTGGTCTTTGATAAAACATCAAAATGATGCTTTCAAAGCAGACTAGGCTCTACATCATAGTCATGATGGCGCGGTTCTGGCTCCTAGGATATTGGAAGGGCTGATTAAAAGTGGTTCCAACCGGAATTTTGGACCTTACCAACCGGCTTGTATTGATCCAGTCCGGTCTTCGGTCCTGGAAATTCTTAATGCGATCTCTGTTCCTGTCCAATTTTTCTGACCAGGAAAAATTTTAGGCTAAAGAATGTTAAAAAGTGGACTGGACCAGAAAACCGTCCCAGGTCTGGTCCGGTCATCGGTCGAGGAAATCCTTTGGTCTCGGGTCCAGTTTGGTTTTGGATTTTCGAACAGCCGTAGTTCATATCAGTACCAGGACTGGCAGACTACAAATTGAACTGATGACTTAAAATCTTAACTAGAAATTGAACTTCCAACTATTAAATAAAAATTTTGTTAACTCTCTTCTACCACCCCATAGGCCCATATATGTGGGAGCAATTCATCGCTGTTGACTGTGATTATGGTTGGGAGGCTTGTCTTCATGGAGATAAAAGGTCCTTATAGTAATGTATATTATGTATGTGATGCATTGTTTATGGTTCATATAGCCACGCTTCTTTTCATCATGAAGTAGCAAATGCTTGGTTCACTTTAGCTCAAGGGTTAGTTGGAGACAACATCTATGTGTTATTGCATCAGTTTTGCAGCAATTCTAACTTTAAATTTGGTTTGACAGGATCATAAGTGGTGTGTTGGTTGGATGAACAGTGGAGCGCAATCTAAAGACGGGAAGGATGTTACTATCTTGGGAGGTATAGTAACTTGTTACTTACCTTTTATAAACTTGAAAGAGTGGGTTCACTTTTAAAAGCGAATATTGAAGTGTATTTCTTACAGCTTAATTTGATGATGCCCGGAGGGCAACTGATTGTGTTTACTAGTGTCTGACTGATTGCCGCTCTCAATTTTAACTGCAGATATTGTGTTATCAAGCAAACTGGTGTATTATGATCTTGAAAAGCAAACCATTGGATGGACTCCATACAACTGTAAGTGTCATAGTACCGCTCTTTGAACCTCCAAGATCAAAACAGAGATATCTTTTGCATACTGATGAAGTCGTGGCTGTCTTGTCAATTCAATGTGTGCTACTAGTTCTGACTGTTATCATGCTCAATTTCAGGCTCATCCAGCATCAAAGTGAAGGACAAACAGACAGGAAATGTGTATATTGTAGGCGCCCATGATCTCTCGTCTGCTAATTTTATAATTTTGGGCAGGAGTTTGTTATTTTTGTTTGTGTTAATTAACTTGCTGTTTACAATTCGTCATTAATTTTTTTTCTTATACGGAATTTTTTTTATACGGAATGAATATCGGGCTGTGCTTCATTGATTTCCATTCAATTTCATTAATTCTATGTGTATAATATGGTTAGCTAGTGTTCTTTCTTGGTCTAATAATTTTCCGTTCTTTCATGATGGTGAAGCATACCTCTGAAACGAGGCTGACTGGCAGTTCGAGCTACCTTCAATCTACTTTGTGGCCTTTGGTTTTCTTTTCTGTATTAGCCATTACACCAATCTTCTAGTTCCATCTTTTGAGGGAAATGCAGCCATTTGATGGTCGGTCTTAAAAAGCCTAGATGAGTACACTACTATATCATTTACTGGAGTTGCAAAAAAAAAAAAAAAAAATTCGAACCATCATCACTAGTAATATGCTAATCTGGTAAAGGTGGCCAAATGAATGGGCTAGCGGCTGTCGAAACTCATCTGGGCTGGTCTATTGTTCAGGGTGGCTAAATTCGGCTACCTATCCTGGCTATGGCGAATTTTTCTCAAGAAACTTATTACTGTTATTCCAAATTGCCAAATTGGCTTTTCTGTCTATATATACTAGTTTCTAAAGATATTTTTAGTATTTACTGGTTACAAAGTTCATTTCGATGGCTCTTTATGTATATAACAGATTCCAGTCTGATTTACGGAAACGAGTAAAATGTGTCATGCAAAGAAATAATTGATGAATTGCTGGGAGGGCTTGGAGGGCTCAGGGGTGTTACAAACCTATTATCATCGATGTCATTTTCAACAAAATGAATATAATTCACATTTTTGAATCGATGTATTTAAACACCATACATACAATGCTTTACCAACTTTTACAATGGCAATTTATAGTTTGAAAAGACAACAAAAAGCTCAGTCTCAAGGTGAGGGAGTTTTTTACAAAGTTGCCTTCAAGTACTGTACAACGAAGTAAACAACTGCAAGGAGTAATGCAATCTGGTAGAAGTCCCTTTGGAAGCCGTCATCCCTCTGGAAGAACTGAACAGAAGAACAGACAAGTCATATTAGAAGCTAGTATAATTGCAACGCATATTATGCTCGACTATACCCGCCCAATTGTGCATGACATTATGATCTAGAATGTAGTTATACCTTCGAGGGATCACCTAAAGGGTCGGGATACATATCAACGTTGTCCTTTGGAGTAGAGAACTTGTCACCGAGGTTTTTGACAGAGTCTGCCACATCCATGCCAGCTTGTTTAGCAGCAAAGAGGCGGCGTGATGTCCAAAAATACGCTTGAGCAACTGGTGATGATGCTGATAGATCCCATGTCTCCTCATGCTCGATTACTTGGCCGCTGATCTGATTTAGAGTGAACTTTGAAGTCACCTTAATGATCAAGTCTCCTCCTATGGTAGCTACGATTGACTTAGGCTTCCCTTTAAGTGTCCATTTGATGTTAAGCACACTAGTTGATGACATTGCCATTTCTTGTACTGCCTACATATAGTAAGGATAAGCGAATATAAGAATGAAAGGTATCTTTATCAAATTAAGGTAACGGAAACGTGATCATGGTTTCGACTTAGGAGTCAATTTACCACTCTGATATTCTCAAGTGCATCAGTTATCCATAATGGCCTTTTGTACTTGTCTCTTCCGGTAAAGCTTCTGACTGGGTCCTGTTATCATGCCAAGAGTGTCAAATAGCAATATGATTACTTCCCTTAGGCTTAATAACAAAGATTCATTGTTTTGGATTGTAAATTGTTGCTAATTATTGTTACAGTATTAGGCAGTAGCTTGTGTTATATGTTAACTGTATGTCTGTATAGTATCTAGCATAGATGATACACTAACTGTATTTAGCTTTTGGTCATATAATAAGGCTAACTGCCTAACAGCACTACTCTAAACTACGCAAGATGTTGGTTTAAATAAATTTATTAGTATGTTCACTATGTTGTATTGTGAATTGTGCTGTACTGATGTTGATAAAGAAAAAAACAGAAATGCTGGAGTTAATTAGAATGAACTTTGAATCATAGTAATCTAGTAGAACGGGTGTACCACGCCGCTAGTGTACCTTGTATTTGACAGAAACAGCGTAAGTACCAAGGGCGCGGTTTCCTTCCCTGAGCTCCAAGATATCACGGAGAAGTTGTCTAGCAGTGGATTCAACCGAAGGACTGCTAATGCACTCAAAGTCATTGCACAGCTCCCCAAAGTCCAACCCATCAACTATTGTATCTGCATCTGATTTTCCAGTCCTTGGATCAGGGGACACCTCTGTCTTGTTTCCATCACTGGTAACTGCCAGGATTATCATATAATCAATCAAATCATATTTTAAGCCGCAATTAGTAGTACTACCATACTATACATAGTCAGCCTATCCAAGATTTAACAATCGAGACAACAACTCTATTAATATTGCTACCATTTTCTACTATTTTTCTGCATATTGGGGTAGCATATCATCCACCCCTGTGCATAGTTACTACTCCGTACGTGCATAACATAAGCATATATATATGGTCTAGCTAGTCCAAGCTTCAACAAAAAAAATTGTGTTGCCAACTTACCATGCACTAGGGGAAATGAGCGGGGGTGTTTTCTGCTTTGCTTGGTGCTCGGAGAAAATTTCGAGCATCGACAGCGGCCGTAGGCCACAAAGGGAGGTGTAGTGGTAGCTGAGACCGTGGCTGTGGCTGTCTTGATGGTGGGGGTGGTGCTGATAGATAGGGTACTCATTTCTCTTCTCCATTCTGTTAGTATTATCTAAATGAAGTTTTTTGTTTGCATATCTCTATTTTTTGTCCTCTAATTTTTGTGACTAGTGATTTTTTGCGCTCGCATTTGGATAAGGTGGGGTGTATACTGTATTATGTCAATTAGCTTCATCTAGTGGTGGGAAACTTTAGTTTTTAGGGGTCCTAACTAACTTTCGTGGCATTACAAAATTCCAACGTTTCTTTGAAGTATTTAAAAACAAGGATATATATATATTATTGAATTTAGAAGGAGATGAGTGTAAATGAAGATTCCACCAAGCTTTAATGGTCCTCTGCCTTTTACTCTACCGCACGGGAACCCTATGTGGGGTGCCAACGTAGAAGGTGGAGTTAGCACTACAACATAACTCTATATTACATGATTGAACTATCCTTAATAGACCTCCTAATCATCATCTGTTTTGTTTGGTTTTGTATGTTATGTTCTTGGTTTTGTTTGGTTTGTTGTTTTAAAGAACGTTAGCATCCAATGATGTTGTTTGGCTTCCGGACATACATGACAAGATGGATGGTAGTTGCTACAACGCATGTTGTTATACCGCACCTAATTAATTAGAACACATGCTTGGATAACTCGTAGCTGTTTTTTGGTTCCCTTCTTATTTCCCAAATTTTTGAGGTTTGACCTTGATATTACACTGGTTTATGATTTATTTTCTCAAACTTACCTTCTAGGTGCATGAGTATATGAGTCACCAGCTATTTGTTACAAATTAAATTAGAGTTATCACTATAGATAAACACGTAAAGAAAAGTGATCAATTTAAGTAAAAAAAGAACCACTTTAAAACAATTTGTTTCTAACTTAAAAATAGACGGTCTCTACAAAACTTTGTAGTGAATCATATATGTACTTACTTTCGGCAGAAACTATTGAACAACTGAACAAGTTGTACTTTAAAGGTCTCGAGTAATTGAATCAGAAGTTTCTACTTGTGGAGCTTACATCAACAATATACTAGTTACTACTTTACTAGTGGCAAGTCCTTATACTTTGTTGAGAAACACTAATGTATATGTCTAATATGTCAGATTAAAGTGAACAAGATAAAACCTTTATCTTCATAATTGTATAAAAAATTCATCATATATACTATTTTTAAGGTCTGTATGACCATAATGACATGAGAGGTAATAAAGATCAATACTTAAATCCTCCTTTTTCAAATAAAAACTAAAACTTGTGAATTGCTGACCCTTTAATCATTGCAGAAAAGGTGGAAGGACAAGAAGTGGTCCTTCTATGAGTTCTATCATAAACTTTCTTCTATACAGTAATAATTAGATAGGAGAAATTACATATGTATTATTATATTTGTGCCAGAATTGGTAGCTCTGAAATTTGAGTCCTTGAGGCATCATTTTTCTAATTTACCATCCACAATTACTAAATTTACTCCATTTATTTTCATTGGAGTACTCTGGGTGTTATTATCATAAATTCTCTTCAGTAATATTTTGTCATTTTATACCACCAAATTTTGTCTTGTAAGTGCATGTGTTGCAACTATCTGCAGACTGCAGTCCTCATGGAAATGATGAATATGATACGTCGGATTCAACTTATGATCATGGCTATATGCGAGTAATATTGGAAGACAAATCAAGGGTCAAGAAATGTGAATACTTTTCCTTAGACTTTAGGTTTCCATATCATTAGAATATTCCTCCTTTCCTGGCAGTTTAGTATTAGGAAGCTGAAATTTTTCCTAACCAACTTTGCAAAACTTCACACCCTTTCGCCTTTTGTCTCTATCTTTGCTACACATACGTTATAAGAGTACCTTCTCTTATCAAATTTAACTCCTCGTTTTCGTCGCAAGTCTTTTCTCTTAGCTTCTATCTCTTTGGTCCTGTCAGCAATGGACCAAGTCTTTGTTCACAAGCTTGCAATTTGCATGCTTGTTTTGAGCTGCTTAGCTTTCGTTAGTACTATTGAAGCTGCTCCTACAAATGCACTCATCACACAAATTCCTGGATTCAGTGGTACTTTTCCTTCCAAGCACTACTCAGGGTATGTCTTACTTCACATCAACCACATATGTACATGAATAATTCTGTTTGCAAACTTCTTTAAGTTGAGCCTCAATATGTCATAATTCTGAGAGTCTTTTCCTGCACAATTCAGTGTCTTCGTGTTTGTTTTACAAGCTTCACATGTGTACTAGTTAGTAGAATTTAAGTTAGAATATTATGCTAACCATGGAACACCTTTGGGCTGAATTCAGTGTCCAAATTAAGTACTTACGAAGGTGGTGATAGTGTAAGGTCTACGGCATTACTGTCGACAAATTACTCCATTTTTATGTTAGCAAATGTTATAATGAGCATATATAAGATACAGTTTATGACTAATGAGAAACTTCTCTTTAATTTTCTTCAATTCGTGCTTGTAAAGTGGCTAAGCTGCACTACAACATCCTTACATAACCGCAGTGCCTTCAAAGAGGCTCCCGCATCTAATTTCATGTATATATGCATTTGAGAGTAAGAGGATGGACCCATCTTCGAAATGTTTTGACGTGATTATTTCCTCATGTATACAAGGTATATAACATTCAAGGATACTCAAAATAATCAATCAAATTCGAAGCATCTGTACTATTATTTCGTGGAATCGGAAAGGAACCCGGAGAAGGATCCTGTTGTGCTGTGGCTGAACGGCGGACCTGGATGTTCTAGCTTCGATGGGTTTGTTTATGAACACGGTAATTGTTCTACTCTAGACTTTACTACTTTGGTCTACTGGTAATATTGGTAGCCACAGATTACATTCTGCAGAGTTAAGTCCTTTTCTGGTCTGAAAATATTGCAGGGCCCTTTAATTTTCAAGCAGGGAAAACAAAGAGCAGCCTTCCTATGCTGCATCTCAATCCATATAGTTGGTCCAAGGTATTATATACTGGTAGTATTTAATTTTGTCAGTGCAGATGTTATCCCTTTGTAAAATCTTTTATGACCGTATCATGATACTCCCTCCTTCCCAATAGATTGCTTTTATTTGCAAGTTACATGTAAGGCGGAATTTGAACAAATGATAACCATCCTATTGGGGCATAGGGAGTAAGTTTACCGAAAATGTTTAATCGGTGACCATACAAGCAGAATTAAATCTTGTAAATGAATTAGTAGTAATTTTTTTTATGTTTTTAACATGGGTTTGTAGGTTTCAAATATTATTTATTTAGATTCTCCTGCTGGAGTTGGATTGTCCTACTCAGACAATCAATCAGTATATCAAACTGGAGACGTACAAACTGCCCATGACACTCACACATTCCTTCTGAAGGTAAAAAATGCCTATTCATTGCTCTCGAAGTAACTTCGCTGGCCATTTTATATATATAAAAAAAATTTGATTTTGTGAACTAACTCAGAACATTATGACATTAAGAATGAGTGTAGCTCACACGTGATTTTTTACACATCTAAAACAGTGGTTTAAGCTATACCCAGAGTTCAGCGCGAATCCTTTTTACATATCCGGGGAGTCATATGCTGGGATCTATGTGCCAACTCTTGCTGCTGAAATAGTGAAAGGTATGTGCGTTTTTCTGCACTCTAAGAAATGCCAAGAACATTTTTACATCTAGTGTTGCACACTGATAATGTGAACTATCCCATCATGTTAGGCTTCAAAAATAGAGCTGATTTTGCATGAGACTCTCTCATGAAACAACCAAGAAAATTGAATCTCTTATAGTAATAGGGTATAAAAAGAGTCAGTAGTTTCTAATAGAGTATGTAACTAAATACTCTATTAGTTTCCTGGTGACTTGGTTTGTCTAAACTCTAAAGTCTTATCTCATGACTATATTTTTTGAGGGACTACTATAAAATGATCTTACTTTTGCAGGGCTAAGAAGGAAAGTTAATCCCACTATAAACTTTAAGGTAACTTATCTTCATGATTGGACTAGCACCACTTCTTCCTCAATCATGATTATCAGTACCTTACCGTAGTCATAACTATTACCAACAACTGCGATTGAGCAGTGTAACAATTTTGGCTGTTTTACTAATGTAGCAAATAAATGAATAATATCAGGGGTATATGGTAGGAAATGGGGTAACAGCGGAAGCTAAATATGATGGCAATGCTTTGTTGTCTTTTGCACATGGGATGGCCTTGATATCAGACGATCTTTACCAGGTAAACATCCCTTCCTTTGCCTCTACCTAATTTGTACCAAAACCCAAAAAGATCGCATCTTGTATAAATGCTGATACTTTTATCACTGATACCTTTATCATTGGAAGCACCTTTAGTTTGAGCTAATTTAGTTAGCATTATTGGAGCACTTTGGTCTCATTCTGCATAGTTTAGGCCCACTGCAAGTTGGCGTAAAATTCTGAAAGTAAGTATGAAAATGCACAAAGTTCTATATGAGACCTCTTAAAGTCTTATAACAAACACTTTCTGAATTAAATCAATTCTTTTTGGCTAAGAATATTAATAAAAAGTAACTACTTTAACTCAATTTTATTAATAGGTCTTTGGAAGTTAAAAAGTAGACTATATCTCGACCGAATTTGCGATGAAGCTCACTCCTCTATAGTAAATTTATTATAGGAATAGAACTTGCAGTTGATCATGAATGAGAAAACTGGAAGAGGCAGAAAAATGATGTCAAACTTTACATATGAGCCGGATAAAGACATGGCTATATATGAATGAGTTGCATTTTTCTGATGTATTGTTCAAACCCAACAAAGGTGCTATCCTCTCACACGGCTCGTGCATATAAACGGTGATTTTAACGTTAGGTGTATAGTCTATGGATCTTTCATGCTACATACGTCACCAGAGGCCAACTGTGATATGGTCAATATATAGTGGCCATGACTAAAGGCTTTGGATTTTACCAATACCATAGACACTCGCACACAAAGAGGTATACTAATAGGCAGCTTTATAGGAACGATCAAATGAGATATGAAATTGTGCTATCGGATTACAATCTAATTGGACATCACCCTCTCACATGTATAATGTATACACCACCGCCACACGCCCAAAACCATGTCATGAGCTCTTCATTAGCCCTTGTATTTCATGTAGAAGAGAACTTCATAAAACTCAGTAAGATGATTAACATTTTGGGATTAAAAAAGCCATCGATTAGTAGTGATAAAAATTGAGCGAAAATTGAAGCATGGAAGTTCAATACACAAAGTTGAGCAAGGATGTTTAGCATTAACTCTTGTCAACTTTCTTAAAACAAGCCAAATTTCATCTCATGATCACACTACTCTGTTCAAAATTGTACCACAAAAAAATTCCATTATCATATCAAATGATCTAGTGTAACCTTTCGGTCCGAGACAGTCATATGATGACAACCTCTTACCTACTTGACTTTTGGTACTCAATGGTGTCTCTTTTCATAAGGTGATATATGAATACATGGACGTCAATGCAGGAATTTACAGCGAGTTGTGGATTGAACTACTATGACAATGAAGTAGCTGAATGCGTGAGTTATAAAGACAAGTTTAACCAGGTAGTAAAAAAAATCACTTTCTCCAAACTATCACCAACATAATTTTGTTATCATGGGATCCTTCTCAAAACATGTTGATTTAAAATCCCTTCTGTTTCATATATAATTTCAGGCTATTGATGATCTGAATATCTATGATATTCTTGAGCCATGCTACCACAATCCAGATAGTAACAATACACTGAAAATGAGCTTGCCTAACAGCTTCAAAGAACTAGGGAATACAGAGAGGCCTCTTCCTGTAAGGAAACGAATGTTTGGACGCGCTTGGCCTTTTCAAATGCTCATTAGAGATGGTCCTGTTCCTTCATGGCCTCAGCTTACCTCCATACCCAATGATCGTCGAATTTCAGTTCCTTGCACTGTAAGTCCTATTAAAATGTTTTTTTTTTTTTTTTGAATGACAGTGAGAACCCATAGCCATTATCTTTGGTGCACACTGGGTGAACCCTCAAAGTATACGTGGTAGCCTACAAACCGGTATATCATAGTGTCAAACATATTGCAGAATGATGAGGTTGCTACGGCTTGGTTGAATGATAAATCAGTGAGGAAGGCAATACATGCGAAACCGGTAATACAAAACTTTCTCTTGCTCTTTTCAATATTACTGGTTTCAAGTTATCATGTGACCATAGTCTGTGATACACTTTTGTAGACTGCTCCATTTGTAATGATGTGATTATGTATCAGGCGAGTAAGATTGGTCCTTGGGCATTATGCATGTCACTAGAGTTCAATCATGATGCTGGAAGCATGATTAGTTATCACAAAAACCTCACTGCTCAAGGATACAAAGCACTAATATACAGGTAACATTGCAAGTTAACTTTTACATAGACGAATGCAATATAATACCCCTATAATCAAATGTGAAACACAAGAAAATTTCCCTAACAACTTGCTTTGTTTTCTTGTTGTCGCAGTGGAGATCATGATTTGTGTGTTCCATACACCGGGACACAAGCATGGACTAAGTCACTAGGCTATCAAGTTACAGACGAATGGAGGCCTTGGATGTCTAATAATCAAGTAGCAGGGTAAATTTTATATACATGAGTATATGATATAACCATCAAGAAGTTTTTTTATTACAAAGGCATTTGTGATATACTGATATCTATATTGCAATTTTTATACAGGTATACACAGGGATACGAACACAATTTTACATTTCTTACCATCAAGGTTAGTCGTAATTTAATGATTGGTTCTGGATTATAAACACCGAAAATTCCAACTAAATAAGAAATTGAAGGAATTTTTCTTACCATAAACCTATAAAGTAAATCATGTTGTATATTGGAGTTCACTGGGGTGTCCTAGTTTCTGTTGTACTCGTAGCTTTTTAAAAAAATCCATTAATATTTCATACAAGTATGACTTCAATTTTTGTGTCCGATAATGCATTGTGCAGGGAGCAGGACACACAGTTCCTGAGTACAAGCCACGGGAAGCATTAGATTTTTATAGCCGTTGGTTAGAAGGGAAATCTATTTGATTAGTCACTGAAAGCTAGTGAGTCTTTGTTCAACCAATAGTTTTGGAGAACAAGAAAAATAACATAAATCATGTTTTGGTGAGATTAAGATCAAGTTAAATGAATGCAATGATTGTAGCAAAAAGAGCTACATTTGTCATTTGAGATATCTTATCTATTGATTGCAATTTTCTTGTACATATACTTCCACACAATAGAGTTGGGAACCTCATACTCCAAAGACAAGAATCATCCCTATCAAATGGTACTAGTGCTAACTACTAGTATCAATTACTATTAGTACAAATGTTAACCACAAACAACTCGATTGATCATGTTCACTATTAAGATAAGTACATAACGAAGTTATCAACTTCTGTTTATCTCTCCCTCAACTACTAATAATTATACAGCAACAACATTACATAACCACATTACATACCACAGTGCCTTTAAAAAGTGGCTCCCGCACAAACCAAATAGAAGGGATAGGATGTACACTCGTAAGATGAAGTGGATTAATCATTTGTTACTCCATTATTCTACTTAAGTCCATCGTATAACAAAATCTAATAACTATGAATATTTGACTCCATTAGATATGGACGGAACAATCTACTTCTCACTCTTAACAAGAAAAAAGAGAGAGACCCATGAAACACTTTTTACTAAAGTTGTGGTTGGGAAAAGGGCATGGTAATTCTTGATACATAGTGCACAGGTGGTCCTCAAGGTTGTCTGACCAAATGTTGAAATGGCTGTCTGCATGTTGCAACTTAGGAGTAAGATTTAAGTTGGGGCCTGCAAACAACTAGCACGCGTGAACCCGAAATTACAAGATCAAGGGTACAAAACTTGACGTAAGATCAGTGGGTCTTAACCTTGAGGATCTTCTGAACCGATGGTGAGAACTGAGAAGTTATCACATTGGAAGAGGGTTTAATCCAGTAAAAACTAAGATGTATTTTTTGGTTCAGATTAAATTAAATGTTACACATGCAACATGCTTGAGTTGAACTCTGTTGAAGTGTGTAATAGGCTGAACTAGGTCTTGACCTCTGAAATTATTGAGCTGAATTTAATGTTCACTTATAATCCCTCTTTGCAGTAATCTTTGTATTGTCTTATATGCCTCATATCATTGTCGTTAAAATCGCCATACTAATCGTAGGATTGTATCCAAAACCGACCAAATGATCCAAATCGCTAGTCGAATTGCACCAATGATGATGATAATAGGAGCATCGTAATGATTGTAGAATCATATCGTACAACGATTGTACCCTATCCTACCGATCCTACGGATAAAATATATCTGTCACTTATTTTACCTTCAACTATTCGAAATTTATTTTAAATATAATTTTTAGTGTCTAAATTACTTTAAATATTCCATATATGTATTTTTCTTTTACTAACTATTTTCAATATAAACTTTCCAGTGTCTTTTTGCAATCTTTGGTAGATTGAATGTTGGTTCATTAGTAGCAATAATCTCCCAAAAAAAAACAATTTGTTTGCTTGGCTAACGACAGAGATTTTGGTTATACGAAGCACGAAATGCAATTTTAGAGTTTTAGAACTTAATATACTAATTATTCAAACATATTCGTATTACTATTATATACTCCGTATATTTCTATCAATTTGTAGAATTTTACGATTCTACATTTCATCTTATGATTCGATCCCAAGTACCCCACCGACCCCAAGTAAATCCCAAAGTTAACAACATCGACTCATATGAAATATAAAGAGAAGACTTCTGCCTCTGAGTGGCGGTCCCCTGGACTCTGCCATCGGTGTATACTCGGGATTAAGAAGCTTCCATCACGCTAGAGTCAAGCTTGTCAAAATTAAGTGCTGCTTCTTTTGGTCCATACTTTGCGAAGATACCTCACCAAGTCACCATTCATTCATTCAATGACAAATTGACAACAGACTTGTCACTTGTTAGGCAGTTGATTAGTCATAGTGCGCTTCAAAGGACATCTTCCCTAATCTTTATAGATGTAATGAGACCACGAGAGTTAGGACCATTTCTTCCCTTGGAAAGTGTTTACGGCTACAATATTGTGGTTGTCGAGGACTGCATAACAATCCTAGATCAGACTGCAGACTAGATAGGGACGGAAATCAAAAAAAAAAAAAAGGATCAAGGACCAGACCGGTTACTATCCGATGTAGCCCAAATGGGACCTTAAAAAGGTGGACCGGATCGAAATAGACTTACATAAATAACTAATCCAATTTATATATGAAAGGAAATTGGCGAAAAAGAAAATACATGACTTTTCAGCCCGAATGGGATTGCAAACCGACACCTGAAAACATCGGACATGGACCGGACAAGACCAGATCGAGGTTTAGCCGTTTAGTACTTAAAAAATACCCAAAAGGAAGTTTACTTGCTGGAGTCTAGTATGAGCATTTCAATCAGTATTACGAAACTGAGAAATTCTTAGATTTATCGTCTTCATGAGCGATTTGAAACAGTCACTGATATCCTACAAGGAAGCAAATGAGTCTACAAAATAGACAAGAGAAGAATAGCAATTATTTCGCTATACATGTAACTTTAACTGTGAATAAGAACTGCTAAACCAACAAACAAAAAAATTCACACCCAACCATTTGGCAAAGAGGCAACATATAAGCAGCATATTACAAAAAGATATGTGATTTTACAAAATCCAATGCTACCCAAACTACAGTTGGAGAGGATTACTTCCCAGGACCCTAATATAGCTGGACAAGTCTCTCCTGTTCAAATTACAACTTCTGTGTACACAGAAACAAGAAAAAACAAAGGCAAAACTATAGGTGAAGAAACAAGAAGAAAAGAAACAGAAAGCTTAGAGCCAACCTGACCCCTCTGCTCTTTCATCATTCAGGGCCTTCGCCTCTCCTGAAGCTCTCTTAACCTTTTCTCCCAGGCGTGAACCTTGGTAGATTCAACAATGTATTCACTCGAGTAACACCTTCTAAAGCTGAATAGTCCTCTAGCAGCATGTCATCCTCTTTAGCATCGTCCTCGGTGTCCTCTTCGTCCTTGCTACTTTCCTGAAGGATGGCTTTAACAGTTCTAGGAGTTCCTGAACGACCAGCTAAGGCATCGCTATCCTCCTTCTCACTTCTGGTGCGGAACTGTTCTGCTGAATTTGTATGCTCTTTCTCTTTACCATTGGATGCAGATGATAGATTGTTTGTGTTGGAGTCAAGAAACAGACAAACAACAGCACAGTCATCAATTTTGGAAGTTGGGTATTTCAATTTCCAAGCACGAACAGCAGTTTCAACGAGGGCCCTAGCAGCAGTGGATCGTGTAGGTGCTGCAGATACTACTTCAACCACTTCTTTGTTGGAGAGCACATCCCAAATCTGTGAGGAGTTGCCATTGGAGTGTTATATAATAGTAAGAGGCAGTAGGTAAAAGCGAGAAATTAATAAGGGAGTGCATGGTTCAAGCTTGTATTTGGGTTCTTACCCCATCAGTAGCCAAAACAATGAACTCATCCTTCTCAGTGAGGCGCCTATACGATATATCAGGCACTGCTATAAGGCCAAAATCCTTGAGACAGAAGTCCCCAAAAGCTCTTGCCATAGCAAGACCAGGGGAATCATTGTTGGGCAGCCAAACACGGGCAACATCAGGTTCATCTCGAAGTGCGAAAACCCGACCTCTACACTTCCTAATCCTCTCTGCTTCCGCTGTTAGAGACAGAAACCCAAAAAATATTTCAACACCGAAACATTTACAGAAGATTGTGACAAAGCAAATACTGATGGACAGAAGCATAACATCCTCCCAGTCCTTGTAGCACTTAACAGACCACAGTACATAGCACTATAGCAGCTTCTTTATTTCAATTGATGTCGTATTAAGGATTGAGGAAGTCACACAGATTCAAACCCAGCGAGATGACTCTTGGACATTTACGGACAATGCAAAGGTTAAAATATACTAGATTCAGCATTAACTTCAAAGAAACATTTGAAACCATTCCACAAACAACTTTTCTTATTATTCAGATAAAAACCTTGAAGAAGGTATAGTGATGTTATATTGTTATCCCACTTGGATGCCTCACCGAAATTCAAGCTCACAACAGGGTGAGAACTGAGAATCCGATATTCAGAGCCCCACAAATTTAAATTTAGGGGGAAAAAGCTTGAATAGAAACCACGGCACAAAGTACACTCCACAAATATACTATACAGCTATACCAATACGCCCTACAACTATACGTTCAACTGTTCAAGTCTGCTAAAAACAATATGCTGGTAGATTTATGCATATTAAATTGACTGTATCAATGATAAGAACCGTCAACTGAGTTCAAAGTGCTTACACGTTAACCAAAAACGCCTTAATAGAGAAGCAAACACCATAATAAATCGTCAATTTATGACAAATCGAAAATACAGGGACACCACGCAAATATAAAGATTGTTTCAGCTCCAAAAGAACAAAACAACCTCCTGCTTACACTCGTCTTTTCCACAGCAGAGAAGGCAACCAAAATCGTTCCCCCCCCCCCCCCCCCCCCCCCCCCCCCCCCCAAAAAAAAAAAAAACTCAAAATTCACCCATAAAACAAACAGGAGACAGTGAACAATAAAATAGTAAAACCAAATGTGTATTCTGGCAATGCAACTGCCCCCCCATGCAGAGGAAATATGATCAGATTTTCATGGCTATAAGTCTATAACTGCATATCAGCACACTAACACAAGAAGCTTTACTTGAATCACACGGTAGTATGAAGAGAGTTCCGGGACGGACCTGGAAGATTTGGCTTGAGATCCACAGTCAACTGAACAGCAACTAGGGTATTGTCTTTATCTCTTGTTCCTAGCACAGCTCTAGAGTCGCCGACATTTCCAATAACAAGGTCTAGCCCCTATTCATAAGCAATTATTGACAGGACATAAGTACCAAGCTTAGCCACCTAAAGAAACTAAATCTGGCCACAAACCTGCTTGATAAATGTAACTGCTGTTGTCCCGCTGCAGAAGCAATCAACACTTGAATGAACTCTCAATTCACGATCCATGATTTTGAAAGCTTTCAAAAACGATTCTTTTAAAACATTAAAGATGTCTCGCTGCTTCTCTGTTTCTTCAAGATCAACAGACACCCTGGATTCTTCATCAGCAGATATGAAAGAGGTTCCCTCAGAATTCATGCTACTGGAATTTAGGCTTATCTCTCTGAGCACTTCATCACTTTTTACATTCGCTTCCCACTGAGCATTTAGTTTCTGGGGAAGAGAATCCCTAACTCTCTTAGCAACCATGTGTCCATATGGCCCATGACCATCAAAAACCCCACAGAAGATAGTGTCGGTTCTCGAGCAAAAGTTCTGGAAACCCACATAAAAATGGGTAGTTAGGAAGTATGACATAGCAAATCTACTTACATCATGCAGCTTGCAGATAATCAACAAGAAATATGGTAGAAACACTCTTCGGGCTTAACCATTGGGACATGTGATTATAAGAAATTTCTGCAGATGAAATATCAATCGTTCACATGACAGTAGAGTAAACCAAAGATTGGATCCTAATTTCAACTCAATGCTAAATTTAACTCCTCTTATTAGCCTTTTACGCAGAAAAGTTTAACCCATTGTATCTGTAATCAATTCAGTCAGTCAATGTCAAGTTCCAGTAATGTTGCCAACTATACAAGTCAAACATATGATCAAGTTACTAATCATAAACTTAACGGCAAACCAAAAACAAGAATATCACCAATACACGAATAGACAAGTTTCCTACTTGCTTGTCACAAAATGAATGCTCAATGAGGATAACTTAACACTGCAAGTCTGCAACTAACAAATACTGGATAGGGATGATTATATATTGAGGAAAAACCATTTCTCAAATGAAGGAAAATATAAGATAATAAAGAAACCCTGGATAGGATAAAATAATAATAGACAACTACCTAATTATGGATAAGTATAAAATCATTACTAATACGCAAAAGTGCTCAAGTAAAGGTGATCAATAATACCTTTTAAAATTGTACAAAACGGATAATTCAATTTTATATTCCAAAAAACAAGGCTCAGGATATCTAAAAAAAAAAAAGGTGAACCAACACAAGCAGAGGGCAAATATCGTACTAATCATGTCTGGTGATGAAAGGGATACTTGAGCAATGAAACAAATAATTTAGGAGCCAAATAGAACAGGTAGTCCCAGAAATCCACAGCTCAATTGGAGGAAAGTCAATCATCCAATCCAAACATCTCTCTTTCAAATTAAAATATACATATATACAAAGCCCACTAACCCACTAAGGCATAACATTGGATCATGAACACTATTACCAAGTCTAACATGCTTATCATGAGCTAAGACTACAGTCTACACACAACAAAGACTAGGCATCTGAACATTACAGGAACACTCACCCAATCGTGATCACTATATGCCTACTAAACCAGCAGCTTAAAATCGATAACAATAACAATATTCCACATCAGATCAAATGTAGGACAATTCAGAAAGATAATAAGCATCATGGAGTACATAACACATATAGAAGGATAACGATCATACCTCCCAGACAACCATAGCATCCTGATTAGTCCCCTTCCTCCCCTGCTGAGTAAACAACGAGGCAATATCGGACGACCCATTGAAGAACAATCTGCCAGGGATTTTCAGCAGGTGCTCATCCTTCTTAGAATCAAAGGAGGAACTCCGAGACCCAAACCGCTTCTTGGAGTTCCTCCTCTTCCTGACCCCTAAGGCGGCCGACGGAGAATTGGGGAGAGGGCTCCTGCTTTCAGCAGATAAGCAGGACCCCATTCTCAGGGCCCTAATAATATTCACTATGCACTCCAGACCAGCTATACAGTCACACCCCCTGTCTTCGATTAGCGGATCCGTCACAACTATCTCTCAACACCCCTCCTTACACTCTTTTGCCACCAATCCCAATACTATTCACTCTTCAATCACTCTCTTCACACCAACAACATAAGCAACATTCTTCCAAACCCTCAATTCAACCTTCATTAAATCTCTAACAACTAGACAACAACCACTCAATTATACCATACATATGCTCAAATCATCAACAACATCAAAAACATGAACTTCCACCCTACAATAAGTGGTTGTGCCACCAAAATACATGCAATAAAATCAAACCCCCACAACTCTAATATAAGCTTAAACTTCCAACAAAAGTGAAGAATAAAGATAGTCCCACACTTTTCCCCCTACACCTTTATATTCTCCACAAGATACAAACTTGCATAAAGTGAAAGATCTAAAAGGCACTCAACTTAAAATAACAACTACAACAACATTACAAACTCAAATAATTCACCATCAAATATTTCAATGAAGCTCCACCATCAACTAAATTCCCCAAGCAACAATTATTCCAAACCCTGATCCCCCAATTAACCAAACAACAATCAATCAATCAAACAATTCAACACAAACCCAATATTTTCCTCCAAAAACTCAACCAACCCAGATCAGGATTCACTTGTTAAAGCTCAAAAACCACAAAAAGATTCCACCTTTACACAAAAAGATGGAGAATTTAATGCAAGTTAGGTGAGTTTTGTAGGAAGAAAGATTCAATGAAGAGAGAGAGATTCGGAAACTACCCTTAAACAGTGATGACCATAAAAACCTTAATTTTAGTACACATTTCTAGAGAGAGAAACTCTCAAAAATGAAAATTATATACTTTCTCTCTCTAAAAAAATATTGGGTTTGCTTCAAAAATGAAAATGAACCACCATTAATATTGCTTGCTTAAGACCAACAAATTTGTCACATTATTAATAATCATAGTTATAATCATATAAATTATATAAGATTTTTGCAAAATTATATAAGAATTTTGGAAAATTATATAAGTAATGCTAATAATTATTGTACTAAAAATGATAAATTAGCAAGATTATGAAGATGTTGATGGGATGTGATAATGATAAGCAAGATTAATAATTATAAAATGAGAGGGTGAGGAATATTAGGAAAGGAAAATAAAATAAAATGAGGAAATCTAGTTTTATTTATTTTTATTAAAGGGAGGAAATATCTGGAGGAGTGAGTATTAATGTATTAAAGGAGGATATTTTGTCATTTTTGGTTGTAATGTTTTTCTCTCTCCTATCCTATAAGTAGTTACTTAAACTAGTTGGGTTCACTTTAGATTGGTTTGGTTGGTGTTTTTCTGCTCTTTTCGCGGTTTTTACTCAACTGCTTCCTAGGACCGTTGCTGGTATTGTTGTATAGTGTTTAGTGTATACTGTATACAGTATACTGTATAGTGTATAGTGTAGACTAGTGGTTTTATTTTAGGTTGTGCCTAATTCTTTTTTCTTACCAACTTTATATTGTAAGTCCACTCTTTGCCTCTTTGGATGTCATGGCTTGTACGAAACAATTTCTTCTTAAACACATTATGTTAATGAAAAAAATGAAGGAGTAGAGTAATTTTGGTTTTCTAGCATATAAGTCATAGAGATTTGGTTGAGATGACATATTGATGAGGCTATATTGGTTAATATGGGATTTTTACAAATAGAATGGCTTGGAATGGATTATTTTTTTATTTAGGGAGAGTCATGTTGGTTTAACAAAGATATATCTTTGATTTTGATTTGGACTTGCAACAAGCTTGGGATGATTTTGCTTGCATGGAGCTCGTTCACTTTTATGAGATTACGGTCTAATTATCTATGAGTTGTGATTTAAGAATATAGATGGAATAGATGAATGGTACCAAATTTATTTATTTGAGGTTTTGTCTTCTAAACAAAGATTATGAAAGACATAATTCCAAATTAGAAAGTTGATAGTTGTCATTATTATAATAGTAAATGACAAGTAGAGTCACAGTACGTCATACGTAGACTTTAGAGTTCAAATTTGTAACATTTTGGAGGGAATGAATGTGGTGGTTGGAGAGATATGTCCTTTAATTCTCATACACCTATATTTTTTAAAATAAGCAAAGAAAGGAATGTTTAAATGTGTGTTTTAGAGACAAATTAAACACCTAAATTATCGAAGTACGTAGTACAAGATAATGCTATCAAATATTATAGAGTGTGAATTAAGCCACAAAATGATTTGGTCGATAAGACGACCGTATTCTGCTATCAAATCAATCGTCGATCTGTTGCCTTTTATGGAGGATGAGTGAAATATTTAACGTATTGCAATTGTTGAGAAATTTCTTGGTGGTAGAGATCAAGACATGCGATGAGTTTTTTCGTGGCTTAAATCACGATTAGGGTGTCCCCTTCAACATGAGATTTTCTCAAAGACAAAGGCCTTCATACACCATTCGGCAAGGTGGTAACTTATACAATTAGAGCTGATGAATCTCCGATTCGGATTGCACCATCAACTTACATATATTCCAACAACTACCCCTTAAATTAATTACCAAATACTATTAGTAAAGGTTGGACCCAATTTAACCATTAAAGGCTACTATAAAGGCTACTACGTTACCGAATACACCCTAAGGCTCACGAAATGATCACATAATACCAAGGTGGTAGCTTATGCAATTATATATAAATACAGTAGGTAAAATAGTTAAGTTCAATCAATAATTGGTGCACTGATCGTCATATACTTTTGTAATCCAAATATATTTTAGATACTCATCATTTTTCTTTTTAAATCGATGTGATGTTAGTACATGTGTGAGGTCAATGACATTTTTTTGAGGACGTGAATGACAACCAATTAAACACATGTCTAAAACTCTAAAACGCTATGATGGTCAGGGAAGATTTACTGATTGGGTCGGGTTACTAGAGAATCAGCAGCCTAGTTTAGCAATGGTTGTGGTTGGGCCAGCGAGGCTAAGATTTCCAGCTGTAACAGATGCTATTAACTAGTCCGTATTTCTCTCGTATATAGGTGACACATTTGGCAATTGAAAAAGATAGTACAAAGGCTTGATTTACATGAAATCGAGCTGGATATGATATTAGTATCAGAAAATAATAAGCCACGTGGAAATACGTATTTGTGTTCCCTATGGAATGGATAATGCCATGTTAATGCAATGTGGGCTAACGTGGAAGAGTTGTGGGGTAAGTACCTTAGATTTGTTCCCCTGTGCTGTTGCTACTCTGATCATCCAATATAGTGTTTGTGATTTAGTGTCTTAATTACCATACATCTAGTTTCTTTTGGTCAATGCCTTCCATTAATCAAAGAATATCGTTATCATATGTCGTCCTCTCCTTTTGTTTTCCTCCAATTAAGTACTTGGTGACTGATAATTGCAAAACACTAATGGTTTTCTTCTGTAGCATGTAGCTATATAAAGTTTCATTTGATGAAGTTGTGGTAATTTTGTAATGATGACAGGCTCGTATATTAGCTGAAATATAAAAATAGAGCTTGGAATAGCCTAGGGTTACATTGTATAAAAGACTGTCTGACATATGTTTTAATTATAAGAAAGTACTCATGGAATAAGAAGCATGATAACTAACAAAGCTCATGGAATAACATCATGTTAAAAGTGTCGCAAATGTCAATTAGATGATAAAGTTGTTGCAAGTTTATAACCACGTACAATCTGAGTACATAGTCATTCTACGCCGAACTTCATTTACACCTTTTTTTAGGAAAAAATAACACACAAATATGAGAATGTCAAATATGAACATCCATCTTCCCAAGTCCACCAAATTCTATTGCCCCATTTCGCCTAAATTATCATGAGGTATGAGAGCATTGACAAATGAGGCTTAGCCTATATTAGTAATCTCATAAACAAAAGGATTTTGAAATGTTAGTGACTACATATCACCTTCAACATGGTGGTAAGGGGCTCAAACCTCCATGCTTACAACTCCTAATTAAATGTGAAAATTGTGAAGAATATCAACGAATTTGGGCTTGTTTAACTAGGCTTTGGGTGGGTAATGAGGGTCTAGAGTTTTAACCTAGCTGGACTAGCACAATTGGACCTACAACTCAAAGGATCCGACCCGAGCCCCATACATACCATCTAAAAAATTGTAATCTTGTATATATCCACATGAAATCGAAGTAGTTAGCTCAGACTCGATCCTACGTACTGTCCTTTATTATCAAAACTCACTGACACAAATTTAAAGAGAGTATGTCTCTCTCAATCATAATTTACTATTTAGAAACTAGGCAAAATTGTTATATAGAGAATGAAAAGTTGATGTTTTGTAAATACGTGCTATAATAATTTAAGTTGTTGCACAAGAAGAGTACGTACTTGAATAGGAAAAATCGTGTGAGTACAATAGTATTTACTATTGACCACAATATAAATATTGTTTGTTTCTTTAGTCTTCTTTACATATATATTTTAATTTTGCAGAGAAGACTACTAGACACCTATAATATAAGACATTATGTCTTATGTATTAGGTGGAGATGATTTACATACTGATGGTTTAATTATAGCATTTAAAGGCATTTGGTGCATTCAGACGTTGTAAAGTCCTTAATTGTCCATCTCATAAGCTCTTGTACTTTTTTTGTGCGGGTTCAAAATAAAAAAAAAAATCACCGTACATTTATATTAGAATATCAATATTTATAATATCACATTATCGTGAAATTCATCGAAATAATATTATATCAAGGGAACGTAGTAACAAATAAAGTGTTGTCTTCTATACCATCCAATTACAAGATCAACAAGAATTTTTTTTTCTTTTTTCGATAATGTGAAACCAACCTAAGATATAACTTATGTTTTACACTTTACACAAGAGTAGGTATTAGGTACTTCAGTACGTAACAACACATCCGTTTTATGTATATGATCTTACGTTTTATTTTATGAATGTCAAGGAGTCAGTTCGTTTCAAGTAATTACAATAACGCGGGAAATCTGGAACCAATCAGTTCAAGCAGAATTGGCTACGACAGGATCCCGTACCCATGTTCACATACAGTTTAAACAAACATACTCCGTATCAAATTGCGCACAAACTAGTAGCAGCAGGCCAGCAGTAGTACTAGTATGAATGAGCTCAAAGTCGCAACAACTACTCAAACTAGTAGTTCTTTAGTCTCCCATGCAAGAAAGAGTAGTGACCTGGACTGTACATACTGTTGGCTGTGCGTTGAAAATCGAAGGTTTAATATGTCGTGAATATCGTGAATGATCTTGTTAGTTTTTTTAAAAGGGTGGCATCGTGAATCTCGTTCGATGAAGAATATCTGGTGTAAATTGTACAGTACTATATATGATTGACTACAATTACTATGTCTTTGCATATTTCTTGATGGAATTTATAAATATCATCATCATAAATTCATAATAATGATCGATGGTCAATTGGTCAGTGATATTGGCAACGTGATTCTTGCTCACTGCGAGTCTATGACCCTTGATCGTTAGCTGGCAATAGACAGTAACATTACACTATTGGGACTGTCAAGAAAAATCATGCATTGTTGCAAGCTAAATTCTTTTTCTTTTCTTTCTTTGTTGACTTGTTACGGATTCAAATCTATACTATATCTATTAAAAGGCGTTGTAAGCCCAGGAGTCTGCCACCTGTAATGTCACGTCATTGCCACATCATCACCAATCTATACTATTTATACTATATCTATTTAAAGGCGTTGCAAGGACAGGAGCCTGCCACCTGTACATTAAATTACCCAACGCATGTTGCAAAAAATACCAAAAAGTAAAATGTGAAACAAATATAACCTAACAAATTCACAAAAACTTTATCATGAAACGACCCTGTAAATTTCACGGGGTCAAATACTAGTCAGAATTAATAAACCGTAAAGCTTTTTCTTAAAAATTTTAACATGCAATGTTGTATTTTTATCAATGTAATATAAGACCTCAAATTAAGTTATATGGACTCGTTATCACTAAGAATGTTCAGGCTTGTTGTTTAAGTTAGAGCTTTGAAGCAAATACAATAGCCACGAGCCTATGAAATCATGAATTCCATTTTATTGGAGTCATTTTTTATATCATTGTAGACGACGCGTCTACCGTGAGAAAGTTAAAGTTTTTGATAGTTAAGAACACCATTTATACTCCGTAATTTCTTGTGTGAGAATTTCTTATAATTTTGTTCAAATGGGACATGGTATAGAATGAAATTCAAGGCATCCTAACAGTATCGTTAATCGACAATATCACTCATATTATAAGGGAAATGAAATCCTCATTTCACCAATTTATCCAAAACTTGATTGTAAATTTAATCTGCTTAATAGAGTATATAACGTAGTTAGATTCTTGTACATTAGGGTTTTACCATTGTACCCT
>CAAKMY010005595.1:0-32960 GCA_901111285.1 Corrigiola litoralis
GTAAATGGTGCCCCACATGGTGCGTCTCCGGCAACAATCGCGGCGGAAACGAAGGTTGAACGGGGTCTTCGTTCGTTGCAAGAACCTACGTCGAAAATGCGGTCGAATAAGGGTGTCGTCGTCGGAAAGTGATGCCGGCGGTTCTGGTCAACGTCAGCGACCGTGGTCAATGCCGGCGTCAAGTTGGGGGGAGGGGAAGTCGGGGTTTAGGAGGGAGAATTAGTTTGAACTTTTCAAGTGCTTTAACGAAGGGTAGATGAGTCTTTTTCTCTCTGTCTCACCAAAAGCCATCTCATTGAAGTTTTTGTGTTAAAAGTATTTATATTGTCGGAACTATTTTTAATTGACCATTTATAAATAGGATTACTTTTTTTTTTTTGTCAAGTTTTCCATCATGAAAAACAAAAATCTTGTAAACTTTAAAATAGAAATACCCAAAAAAAAAAAAAAAGAAAACTCCTGACCACCCTAACCTCCCTATAGGCTATATCCATAAACCCTAATATTATAATCACAATTGAAAATCCCCAATCGAAAAAATTAGGGTTTACAAAATTCCAAATTCACCTCCAATTGAACCAAAATCCGATGGATTTCGACGAGTACGAGTACCTAGAAAAAGCGGTGGAGGAGGAGAAGCGAGCGAAGAAAGCCGACGCCGAGAAGCGAGAGAAGTCTCACCGCAGTCGCGACGGTGACGACGACGGCGACGAGGAAGAGAGGAGGAGGAAAAAGAAGTCCCGAAACGACGAGGAGGAGAACGGCGGAGATGCAGAGAGAAAGCGTGAGGACAGGGAGAAGTCGAGGGATAGGAGGAGAGAGGAGAGGCATAGGGATAGGGATAGGGAAAAGTCAAGGGATGTGAGGGAGAAGTCAAAGGATAGAGAAAGGAGGGAGAGGGAGAGGGATGGGGAGGAGAGAGAGAAGTCAAGGGAGAAGTCAAAGGATAGGGAGAGGAGGGAGAGAGGGAGGGATGGGGAGGAGAGAGAGAGGAGGGAGAGGAGGGAGAGGAGAGAGAGGGAGGAGAGGGAAAGGGAGAGGGAGAGGGAGAGGAGGGAGAGGAGTAGGAGTCGGTCGAGGCGGAGTGTGGAGAGGAGGGAGAGGGAGAGGGACTTGAGGGAGGCTGAGGCGAGGGATACCAGGTAGTTTGTCGTTGTACATTGTCGGTTTGTTTCGCGGTTGATGTGGATTTTTTAGTGTTGTTGTGGTTTCGATGATTGTCGTGTTGTTTTGTTTTGTTTTGTTTTGATCATGGCGTGGTTCTACATTGTCCGCAATATTTGATTTCAGATTGGTTCGATGAATGTTGATGAAATGGTTCCACATTGCCTGT
The DNA here is from genome assembly GCA_901111285.1 of Corrigiola litoralis. Classification (NCBI taxonomy): domain Eukaryota; kingdom Viridiplantae; phylum Streptophyta; class Magnoliopsida; order Caryophyllales; family Caryophyllaceae; genus Corrigiola; species Corrigiola litoralis. The sequence continues at coordinate 1,334 of CAAKMY010005595.1, forward strand.
ATTGTTGCTTGACATTGGTTGCGATTTTTGATTTCTGCTCGATGAATGTTGACGATATGGTTCCACTGACTCTGCCTGTTTTGGTGCTCGACAAGTTGACGTTGGTTGCGCTGTTTGATTTTTACTTGCTACTATGGTTTCATGATTGTTGATGATGTGGTTCCACATTGCCTGTTTTGTTGCTCAACTAAGGTTTTTTGTTAATTAGAGACAAGTCTATGGAAGGGTGTTTCTTTTAGTGTTATGTATGCAAATGTTCTGGTTGATTTGTTGGTATTACTGGGAGCTGCTAGACTAGCTTTTGACCTATCGAAGGACTTCAGAGCCTTTTTATGTTTCCCGGGTTGAGGTAAACAAGTAGTTGGCTTATGCCATTTGGTCTCTGTATGGTTCGTAGCGTGAGTGCGTGACCTGTTGTTGTGGGGTATGGGGACAACTCGCTTGCCGCAATTTATTCTGTACCCCTGGGGGCATGGATCCGTTCGTGCCTCACAGAGTTCCCTAGGTGTGGTATTGGGTATTTCAGATGTCATTGGTTGATATGAGTCACATGACTACCTGGAATCTGGCTATTGTTGTCCAAGCTAGGGTTTTGCTTAAAAGGGCTTTGAGTTTTATTGCCGAATGTCTTGCAAGATGAAGGTTTTGAATCGTGACATATGCATATAGCCACGTGGACAGGTGTATGGTAAATATACTGTGTTCTAAAAAAAAGCCTTCATTTCGTTGGCTGAAAAACTAGAGTAAAGCTGCCTCTCTCATCTATGCATCCTCAACTTCACTGGATAGTCACTCAGAGAGGTCATTTGACGTGTTTTTCTCAAAACCAATAACCCTTATCAGCGCTTTCTCATGGCCGATCCAATGGGTTCTCAGTTAATCTTATATAGTGTACACGAGAACTCTATTTCACCCGGCCTAAACTTTTTTTGGGCAAACCTCAGGATTTTGGTTTTGTTGTCCTATATGCCTAAATTTGGGAAATACTGCCCTAGATTTCTCTCCAGTATGCGCATTAATTTGCATTTTTGTAATGCTTTTTAACTTGTCGAATCTTGCTTTTTGTTTCTTTTTCCTATGTGTATTCTCATAATGCCCACAGTATGGTCCTTTCACACTTGTTTTTTTATAGTACTTCTCTTTGCCGTTATTGTAATGCTGCTTTCTGTAAAAAGGCAAACTATTAATGATTGTGATATATTATTTTTAATGCAGGAGATTCAAGGAGAAAAAAGAAGCTGTTGAGCCTGAAGCTGATCCAGAGAGGGATCAAAGAACTGTTTTTGCCTACCAGGTTTTGATCCTTTTGATTCTATAGTTACAGTGCAGTCTTTTCGTATATTACTTGTGTTCTAGTTATGCATCTGACTCTTGTTTGTTATTGTGTTGTTACTTCTGTGTACAGATGCCTCTTAAGGCGGCTGAGAGGGATGTTTACGAATTCTTCTCGAAAGCTGGCAAGGTTAGTAGTTTCTTTGCATCTGGTTGTTTCATACGTTAATCATGATATTTGTAACATGTGTAACAGATCTTGGACCTGCGTATGTATTGGTTTTTGGTTCGCAACTTTTGTAGAAGATAATAGACTTCATAAAGCACAGTTTTTCTAGTTATATTCAATAAAAAACTGCAGCACGCATAGTCTGTATTCATCAAAGCTTATACTTTATAAAGCACCTTTCTATTAGGAAAAAGCTTGAAACTGAAATGTGAGTGTTGTACAACAAACCTGTCATTAGTTGTGTGTTAACCTGTAGCAATTGATGCTACTCCTAAGGTAGTTGGCATGTGATTTTAGGCTAATAATCTTATAGGAGAGTGCAGATATATTACTGGTGTCTCTGATTGATGTTTGGCAACGTCGGAGTGTTTTTTTTTTTTATTTTTGTTTATGTTGTTTTAAAAGAGCACATTGCATTATCTTTGCAGGTGAGGGATGTCAGGCTGATCATGGACCGGAACTCAAGGAGGTCAAAAGGGGTTGGGTATGTTTTCTGTCCCCTCTTAAGTATTTGTAGGTGCATGCATTGTTGAAAGTAGCTCTTGGGTTATGCTCTTATAAGATGTAAGCTTGACTTTATTCTTAAATGAAATAGCAATGCGATAAAGATATCCATGATGAGGGATGATGGGAATACCTTGCTCTCATGTTTAATCAATTCATGCAGCATTGTGAAGGTAGATGACGTGAACCTGAGTTTACTTTTCATTTCTCTTCGTCTTTAGCTCGTGAGGACTTAAGATTCATTGGCATAATGGTTTTGAGTTATATTCTTATTCTTCATATCTGATCGGAAGTTGTTTCAATTTAGGTAAGTTTTATTTTGGAAACATCATTATAAAGGTGGGTTCGCTGAAGAAACGCCATTCTAAGATGGTAATGCCAAGCTTTTCTTGTGGACATAAGAGGCTAGGTGGCCGAGTTAATTTTTAGCTTGTTTTTTATTTGATGCAACGCCTAGTGTGGAGCTTGATTGAGGCCCTTTGCAGCTTTTCTATAGTTTAGTTGTCTTTTGTATGCACATTGCCTGTTGTTTTCAGAAACATGTCTTACAGTTGCAGACCTGGTCTAGAACTATGAGTTAAAAGAAAAGGTCTGATAACATTGATAGTTTCCTCTGTCGTCAGTTACCTTTCTTCTGAGTTTCGGAATCTTTTGATCAAGAATTATCTTGGAGTGGAGGTTGTAAATTCTTACTATTCTACGAATGATGTTGGAAGTTGTTGTACTTATGGGGCGGGAGTCGAATAAACATGAAAGGTCTGAAATCGTTTGGCAGTTACCTTTTCCTAGATATGACCTCATACGTACTTCATCCCAAGGGTCAATTAGAAACAACCACTTTGTGATCGTTATTACTGAGGTAAGGCTGCCTACATCCTTACCCCGCTTGTGCGGGAGGCTCTTTGAAGGCATTAGGGTAGTGAAATGTTGTTGACTTCATACAAAACACTGGTCATTAGCTTATTTGATCATATAATGAGTACAAACATATTATAATATTGGCACTGAGTATTATGTTCTCTTTGATATTTGAGTTGTTTTCTAACCTTCTCTTTTATTTGAGAAATCAGATTCGTCCAAAGAAGCTCAGCTTCAGCTTTCTCTCTTTTGGATTTTGTTCCCGCGAAATATTATATAAACTTCTTTGTAAGTGCTGTCTGTTTTCTTTTCATATTTTATTCTCGAAATTGATAGTAATCATCTATGATGCAGGTACATTGAGTTTTATGATGCTATGTCCGTGCCAATGGCAATTGCTATGTCTGGCCAATTACTGCTGGGGCAGCCAGTAATGGTCAAACCATCTGAGGCTGAGAAGAACCTTGTACAATCTACCGCTGGTAGTGGCTCTAGTGTTACAGGGCCGTATGGACCAACTGATAGGAAGTTGTATGTTGGTAACTTACATTTCAACATGACAGAGCAACAATTACGGCAGGTTGATTTCTAATATGCGTTGTCATTGGATATGGTTTGCCTTTTCCGTTTGGAAGAATTTAATGCAATAGCTTCCAGTTTGTCGATTTTTTGTTTCTTTGTGGATAAGTGAAAAATTATGTCTGCTTATAATTTTTTTTGCAAAGTATGTGAACTTAAATGTATGCAGTTTTAGTTAACTTGTGCTATATGTTCTGCTGATTTCATTATTTGTTTCCTTTGGTGATCAGATTTTTGAAGCATTTGGTCCTGTAGAGCTCGTACAGCTGCCTCTTGACATTGAAACGGGACACTGCAAAGGTTTCGGGTTTGTTCAGGTCAGTACAAACCTTTATATTATTTCACATATGAACTATATTACATTTTTTCGCTACTGCATCTCATTCTGATCTTGTTTGACAGTTTGCTCACGTTGAACATGCAAAGGCAGCTCAAGATTTAAATGGAAAATTGGAACTTGCTGGGAGATATATTAAGGTAGCTTATTATGATTGCACGCCACTGGAGCATACCTTTGATTTTCTGCTTTATTTTTTCTGTTAGTTTTATGCAGATTTGTCTCATTCGTGCTTCTCACATGGTCTGTTTGTCTTTTGTATGACGTGGGGGTACTACAGGTTTCATCTGTCACCGAACATGTAGGTGGACAAGAAGCTGGAACAACTGCTGCAGACTTTGATGATGACGATGGTGGTGGTTTGGTGAGTCAAACTTTAGTTTATGTTCAACTTCAATCGTAGCCCCTTGTATTTTGGTTCTGCCATTTCTTCTGTTAAGTCTTCATAGTTTGCATGGTTGTTGAGGACTTGTGATGCCAACTTATATATTTATGTGATCCCTGCTGGTGCCTTTGGCACTTGGCAGAGGAAGACTGTGTGGCGTGTAATCCATGGAGCTATTGGTATGCACTGTGATGGTGCTTTAACAAGAATCTAGATATTCCCTTTTGATGTGGGATAAGCTTCTTTTTTCAGTGAATATTTTGTAGAAGTCTGCTTTTGTGTTTGTTTTGTTATGTTTAAGTTATGTCTATTTTTATAGTATGACTTGCATTGAATATGTCTCATATATGTGGAGATTTGGATGATTTACCATGTCTTACTACTGATCAAGGGGTTTAAAGTTCCTTTTTGGGATTTAAACATGTATGATGTATATATTGACTGAAATTTTGGTGAGATTTTCATGAGTAAATTTGTTTTGAGAAGGCTAAATAAAGGTGCAGAAGTTATTCTATTTATCTATTTATTGGATATCACTTTATTGCTGATCTCCTTGCTGCTTGATGCCTTTCCTATGGCAAGACAAACTGACTTATGTTTGTTTTGTAGGCTTTAAATGCTAGGTCTAGAGCCATGCTGATGGCAAAGCTTGATCGTACTGGAACTGCTGTAAGGTTGGTGATACAATCCTATCTGTCTTTCAGTTATTTAATTGCTTCATTTGGTAGTCTTAATTGTGGTCATGGTTGCAGCATTGCGGGGTCCCTTGGTGTGCCTATTAATGGCTCAGCTACTATTCAGCAACCTCTTACAATGCCCCTAAATGGGCAGATGGGTATCCCTGCTCCTACACTTCCTGGCCAGGTACTGCTTCCTCCAGCTTCTGAGCCGATTGGGACTCCTAGCGAATGCCTATTGTTGAAGAATTTGTTCGATCCTGCTGTTGAGGTTAGTTTTTTGCTCTCATCTCCTCTTTGCCCCCTTCCTCCTCCATTCATTCTTATTGTTCATCTTAATCCTGTGATGCAGGATGACCCAGAATTTGATCTGGACATCAAAGAAGACGTAGGAGAGGAATGCTCGAAGTTCGGTCATGTGAGGCACATCTATGTTGACAGGTATGTCAAATCTGTGCTGCTAAATGTTATGCGTGTAGGGCTGGAGGCCTTAGTAAATTAGTAGCTAGTAAGGATTGACATTTAAATGCTTACTTGATCCTATGAGCTCCCACTTGTGGTGATTGTGCATGGATGTGTCAGTTTTCTTAACAAGAACACCTGCACTTGCAATTTCAACTAGGCACAAGATATTATGTTGACAGTATGCTGTGTTCCAACCGAAACCATTAAATGTGAGGCACCACTGTGTATGGTAGGCGATGCAGGGCATCTAGCTTTTGTGGTCGTTATCCTTACATTACAATTATGGAGGTGATTTTCTTATTGGGCCTTAGGTTGAAAACATAATACAGTTGTATTTTTAGAATAGAAAGCAACAAAGGTTATGTAGTAGGACATTTGGTGTAGTCCATCGTGTCGTTTTTTAAGTCAAAGTTGAAATTTGTAGGCTTATGATGCTTAGTCTTTTGAACATGGGGATTGTCATCTGTACTTTGGGATCTTAGTTTACTGTCACAATATCTTGAAAAGTGGTCAAAAACTCTTCAAACCAGAAATTGCTATTTGCTAGTGGTCGCATTGTTTCGTTTACGGTGTTCCATTCTGTCTGTTGGCTTGGTGGAGTAAGGCAACTGTCAGGCCATGTGAATAGAATATCCTTGCGTTCTTAACATATTAGTGAATTGAAGTTTCCTTGTGTCCACAATTAAGGTGTTTGTTGTCATCTAACTTGCAGAAACAGCGAGGGTCATGTGTACCTACGATTCGACAACAAAGAAGCTGCAATGAAAGCTCAGAGTGGAATGCACATGAGATGGTTTGCTCGTAGGTTGATCTCAGCTGTTTTCATGGTAAGATCCACCTTTTGTTTTCTGATGGCCTTTTCTGATACTTATTTTTGAACCTAGTTCAATTCTTATAAGGGATTGGCGAGCATGCAGTGTGACCTTTTCTTGCTTTCTTGATACATCTTATTTTTGCCAACAAATTGGAGTAGGCACCAGTGCACCACTACCTTTTATTGGTAATGGGTCTAAAAGGCTTACCTTTTCATGTTCTCCAGGATTCCTTTTTATGGAAGCCCAGGTTTTCATGTTTTTATGATGTTTTAAGTGTTATCATCACCTGCAGCCTGTTCAGTTTGTGTGTGGTAGTTTTTTTCTTTTCCAACCTGTCCTTTCTCCTAGCTCTGATTTTGTGTAAGCTATATGATTGTCGACATGTTTTGATTATGTGTCTTTGCGATTCAACATTTTTTTTAATAACGTGTTTTATTTTGCAGCAACCTCAAGATTATGAAGCTAAGTTTAGAGATGTTGCTTGAAGGAAGCCTGCGGTTGTTAGCTTGCCTTCTTGGATACAAGCTGACGAGGAAGTTGAATCTGTATTTTTGATAGGGTGTAGTAGTTGTCATTATAAGGTCTGAGAAATGGCATTTGGTATATCGCAAGTGCTGCAGGGTTATGTTATTTTCTCGGTTGTGCAAATTGCTTGAGCATTTTGCAATTCGAAACCATTGGAGGATTCTTGCTTGAATATAAAGTCAAACGTAGTTATAGTCCAACACTGTGGTCTGTTTATTAGGTTGCTGTGAGGCATAATGTAGATGTGTTATGCTTTTTATGGATTGGCTCAAATACTTGTATTGTGATTGTCTAGAAACACAAATTATATGTGAAAATAGCGACATAGAGAATCTCCTTTTCTGGTGTTTTGAGATGTTTCCATGGTTGATTATTAGAAGGTACATTGGGCGTAAAGAGGCCATAGTAGTACTAGTTAGTTACTCTAGTTGTTTGCCTTCCATCTGTACGCCTAGTACGTCCAAGCATGACTTTTGATCCGCGCACAAACTGAAGGCGACGGACTAACTTTACATAACTCAAACTTCAAGAGTATGAGGTTAGGTCTCTGGATGGGTAATGTTAGTTATGTGATTGTCATGTTTGACTTTGCACAAATGACAATGACTAATTCGAAGGAGCAAGGGTTGTATGCTTAAAGAGGTCGATTCATAATAGACTAATTGTAGTAATTATGTTCGCAAGGGTTTTTTAGTTTGGTAGAGAGGTCGATTCATTCCCCTCAGTTTGAGGTCAAATACCACAGGTATAAATCGAGCCTGCTATCGTACATCATTGGTCACTAATTTAATGTAGCCTACTTGGATTTACGGTTTGCGATACCATAAATATAGAAGTTTCGCAACTGAAGATAAAACTCTGATCATTCAAACTTATTCTTTCCACAAAAAAAAAAAAAAAAAAAAAAACGAATTCCAACCTCTGGAGATGGCTCTAATCACTATAGCATATCTTAAATTTATTTTTATAATCTGCTTCTGTATTATAGTGGTGTACTCGTGTAACATGTATACATTCAAGACTTATGTCACATATTGTGAAATAATAGTTCGTCCTTTTGTCATTTATCTTGGCTTGATGGTCTATTTTAAGAGAAAAACAATGAATAATACTCATCCTTTTAATATGGAGCTAAATTTAATTGACTTTATGATGAAATAACTTGACGTACTAGGATCATAAATGAACTTTTCCACCTTGATATTCACAATCATTCTATAATTAAGATTCAAAACAACATTAAGCTCATATAACACATCTACTCTTACATAATTCGAGTATAACCAATATCACCATATTCAAAAGTAACCGACATATCCAAGTTTAAACGTAACTAAACTCAACAAAAGCTAGACTTTATCTAAATGAACAAAACTAGAGCTAATTTCATTGTAGTTATTTTGTTGGTAATGTTGCAGAAAAAGGAGATTCAAATAGGGACAACTCCGAACATACCCAACTCCATATCACCAGACCAACCTAGATCCTCATATATCGTTATAGTGGTTCTAAACAGTACATAAAGGCCTAACTTAAGCCAAAAATGGATTAATGCACAAATTATTAGTTGTTAAAAAAAATGTCCCATTGCTTGACCTCTCATGTCATGTGTCTCTACTCATGTGGCTAGGTTAATCTTAAAATGTACTTGTGTGACATATATCCATGATGGCCGCATGAACTTTGAAAGATCTTCCCTCATAAAAACAACCATCTTAACTAATCTACCAATCCAAACACAAACACACATACTTTCCTTAGATTGCCAACATTACCCATTTTTTTGTTAATTTTTTAGGCCTTTCATTTCTCACTTTTCTCCATCAAAACCATGTCTAAAGTCACCATCTTTTGATTCAAACTTTAGCTCCTTTAAACCCTCCTTTTCTTCTTCTCTCTATTCTCACACTTCTCTCACTGTGAGTACCTTTTTTTATGTACCATTTTTTGTTGGTTTTAGAGCTGTTTTTGTGTGTTTCTATGATGGGTTTTGTGTACTTTTGTTGATTGTTGAATAAAGTTGTGACCTTTGTATTGTTGACTGTGTTTTGGTATATGGGTTGTTGTTATTTTGGGTTGAATTGACTTTTTTTGATGTTATTGTATTGGTTAGTGGTTTATTAGATGATGTGTATGATAAAGATTGAATTTTTATTATGTAAAGATGTTAAAGATTGAATCTTTATGTATGTGATGGTGATTTTATGTGATTGTAGGTTGTAATATTAGCTAGGTAGGATGTCAGAACCATCCAAAGTTATTCATGTCCGCAATGTAGGCCATGAGATTAATGAGGTAAAAAAACATTTTTTGCCCCTAAAGAATGTTGGTTTTGAGCTTAGGACTTTTGTGTTTTTGTTGATTGTGTTTGTTGGAATGTACAGAATGATTTGCTTCAGTTGGTCCAACCATTTGGGTCTGTTACCAAGCTTGTGATGCTACGTACCAAGAATCAGGTATGTAGTAATATGTTTGTCTAAGTAGAGGGGATAATTATGTGCTTATAATATAATGTTGGTGTTAATGAGAATGTCAATGATCGAACGTACCGCAAAGTCTTGTACGAGACTGTCTAATTTTAAGTTGGAATTGGACGGTTTTAATGTGGTCTGGTCACTAATTGGCTTCAAGTGGTTACTCTTTCTACTATGTAAATGAAAAGGGACCTTAGCTCAATTTGTGACTGAGTCTAATTTTAACTTTAATTTGACAGTATGAAGTATGACATTCCTATCTTAGATAAGATATATTGATTCCAGTAAGGATGGAATTGTCTAAAGTTACATTCTTTCTGTTGTAGGCACTTATGCAAATGCAGGATGTTGATTCAGCTATCAACTTGGTGGACTACTTTACAAATGTTCAGCCGACTGTCAGGTGTTATTCTGCTCCTTTATTGTTAACTCTTTTGTTGTGTGTTTGATAGTCGATAAGTTAGCTCTGCTTTTTTCAACTGTTGAGATCCAATGACTGTTTCATTGGTACAACTATATATCATAAGGGAGTGTAATGTATTTTGGACATGACATGTCCCATAGAGTGGTGGATGTAATGTATTTTCCCTGGAATCATGTGTTTTTCCTTGCAATTTCGATTACCTCCCAATCCCATTACCACATGTTTGGGTGTTAAAAAGAATTATAGAGGTGAAAATTACCTCATCACCTCTTACGTGTGATTTTCTTCATGATACTTTTCCTATCGTATGTTACTTGATACCAAAAAGGCTGTGAGTTTTTTTTATGTGGTGTACATATCTGTGACTAATTGTTTGTAAGATTTTTCGATGATATGAACTATTACCATGATTTTTTTTTATTTTTTTTTTAAATTATGATTAACTGTAGGGTTATGGATATGGTCCCAACCCGTACAAGTTAGTATTTTTTTTTTACGCTTTTAGTTGGTCTTCTTAGTGCTTTGATGCTAAAGAAAAGGGGACTATGATTGCTGTCTTAACAGCAGTTCTGCACTGCATATATGAAGTTAGAGCTATGACATATTGTTATTCATATCATGAAAGAAAATTCTGGACAGTATTTGATAGAAAGTTTTCTCTAAACTGGAACTGAACCTTCTATGTGACAAGGAGAGGGCATTAGCCAAAATTCAGCCTTATTACGCTCCTTCCCGAAACTGTATTGTCTAATAGTTCATGCAGCAATTAGAACGATTATGGTATCTCAAACGTCTTGAGTAACGCCTGGAGTAGCCGCTGAAAAATAGTAGAATAAGATGTGATAATTGCAAAACTGATGCCAGCCTGTTCTGCGTCTTCTATGCCTCAGTATTGAAGTTCTGGAGGGTTTTTTTTTATCTATGTTTTCTTAGTCTAATTCGCGAGTTTACCATCTCTTGATTGTTAGGGGGCGAAACGTTTATATGCAGTTTTCTTCTCATCAGGAGCTTACAACAGATCAGACTCCAGCACGTAAAAGTGATACGGTCAGTCTCTTACGTGTAGATAGTTTTGATTTAGAGTGTCACAGATATGGTGGTGAAAAATGTGAAGTCGGGCTCGATTTACGATCATTAGTTCACTACTATTCTTTTTAGTTTGTTAAATATTTCTTTATTCGCAAAAAGATTAGACTGCACATATGACCACATCTTGCCACAACTGTAGGCAAGATGTGGGATTCACGTGGTCATGCCTTCTGCAGTAGGCAGGGGTTGGATATGCCAAATATTTTCTGCAATAACCAATTAGAATGATGAGAATGTATAAAAGAAACTTCTGCACATGGTTAATGTCATTTAGGATTTAGGAATTCAAGTAAGAGCAATCATAATAGCTGCTGCCAAGAAGTCCTTAGTTGAACTGTCAGTGGCATATTGGCATCAATTCCCCCTTAATATTTATCAACACGTGTAATCTTCCTCTTTTCGGTTTTTAGCTTTCACCAAGGCGATGTTTCTCTTATGTAAGGGCTTGCATTTTGTTCCGTTTGCCACTGTCTGTGGATATGCAGTGAAGCCTTTTTTGTGTCTTACCTCCAAAAATTAAGCAGCATTTTATGATGTTTGCCTAGACACGTATCCAAAAATGGAAACTAGCAAAAAAAGTGATCGTTATTTTATTTCCATTGATGAGTTCTAAATTTTCTTTTGGCAACGAAGACGTAAGACTGCACCCTATCCCAAGCTTTTGATGGAAGTATCCTGGTCCACTTGGATCATATTTACTATCCACCCGTAAATTTCAAGAAAACTAGTAATGTCCAAAGGACTTTTTTTCATGCGTTTTTGTACATCTGTACCCGTCTCAGCTTGCTTGGGGGTATTGGACAGGGTTCGGATGTCTTGCAAAGTTGGGGTTGATATATGTTTCACAATTTGAAAGCGTATCATGTGGTACAATCGTTCACCTTTCTTCTCCTTTTTGCTTTTTGTTGGCAGGAGGGACAACCAAATCGGATCCTTCTGGTCAGTATACATCATGTCATTTACCCTATGACAGTTGATGTTCTCAATCAAGTATTCTCGCCATATGGGTTTGTGGAGAAAATTGTTACGTTCCAAAAATCTGCTGGTTAGCTCCTCAAACCTCGTTTCTTTTATGTTGTTGGCTTGTTTCCATGAAAACTCGTTCCATTTACTTATTGTTCACATACATGTGCTACAAAATTGATAATGTCATTTTTCTCTTTAGGGCACTTTTTTTAATGATGTTTCACTCCCACAAAATGTCAGGGGGCACTTTGAATATGTTAGATGCCTATTTGACTTTCCTTTTGCCTCTGCATATTTCTGTAGGTTTTCAAGCTCTCATCCAGTTTCAAACACGCCAGAGTGCTGCTTCTGCGATGAGTGCACTTCATGTCTGGTTTCTCTTTAAATTGTTGGGACTTAAGTTATTTACTCCATCTTGCGGGATCTCTAATGCTGCACAATTTGCAGGGACGGAATATTTATGATGGTTGTTGTCAGTTGGACATACAGTACTCAAAGTAAGATTCTGTTCTTCGTCTTCCTTGGACTCTGAATGCAGAAAACCAAAGAAAGCAATGTATATATGAATACTATCTTATACATTTTGTGTTTGTTCTGTTGCAGCCTTACAGAGTTGCAAGTGAACTACAACAATGATCGATCCAGGTTTGTCTATATTGTATAGAAAATGATATTCTGGTGCCCTTAGCTTTAGGGTAGTGAAGTCTAGGTGCCGTGGGGACCGCAGATTCTACAGGTCGGATTGGTGGACGCCTTGGGCTTTGTTTGTTTCCTGCAAGTTATGCCATTGAGTAAAAAAAAAAGTCAAAAAAAAAAAAATCTTTCCCTGTTATCTGGTAAATCTTTCCCTGTTTCTAGTATGGCTTGTTCTTCTTCAGATGTTCTTTCTGCTTTATCAAAAATCATTAATCATTGTGTTAGGAGCTGAGAGTAAATCAGATATTTTGTAATTTGGCGATATTTAGAAATGGTCAAGAAGGATAGTCAATTTGATGCAAAGGGATTGGAAGCTATTGCCTACCGGTTGCCAATCATAAATAAAAAAGAAAAAAGAGAAAAGAAAACTGAAACACATCTGAGATGAAGAAGACTAAGGAAACACATTAGTTTAGCTTCTTAAATTTCATCTATCGGGAGCTTTCTTACCCCCTTTTCTTCCTTCTCAGTCTTCAAGCAGTTCGAAAGCCTCGACTTTTCCGTCTCCTCCCTCAATTTACCGTAGTGGGTGACAGCCTTATAAGTCTCAGACTCTGTCTGGCTGTGGTGGCCCCTTGACCCATAATGTTTGTCTTTCTCATTGCTGCCAATCTGTATTCCATGTCCACTCGTGTTGCAGAGTCGCAAGTGAAGATTTGTATTTATGACTTCAAAATATTAACTATTGGTCAGAGAGCAATGATTAAATCAAAGTACATCTATGTGCATGCACGAGCTAAATGGCCTTTTGTGTCACATTTTCAACAACTGACTAGAATGAGCAGTAGAGATGATAGGATGGAGAAGACGGACGGGTGAAGGGATTTGTTTGGGCATGAGACCCGAGCAATGATGTTTGCTGGTGAATTTGTTTTCTTCTGGCAGTAATTCTGTAGACCTTCACACCAATTTGGCTGGTATCCTCATTTTATGGTGCTGGCAAAGCTATGGATACTCTGTCGTATAGTGTTTTATTTCTTACTGTAAAATATACCAACTTTTACATTTTCCTCCAGCATTTATGCCATTCGTAGCACAATTTTGATCCAATAAAGATTACCTTTTTACTGTGTAAACTGCCTGCTGTTTCATGGTTCACTAAGGTACATTATTCAATATTCTTATGCTCACATCATCATTAAGTTAAAGAACCAATTTACTATATGGCTTACATGTGTGAATTCCTGAGTTCTATGTCTACCAAAACATATGGGCCCATAATTATTTACTCTAATTCTGAGGGCAATAAGATAACTCTCCCCTTTGTGCAATGTGCTTGCTGCTTTTGGGAAGGTAAGATGATTGTTCTAAATGTAATTTATTTGTCCAATGGGCAGAGACTTTACAAACCCAGATCTTCCTACAGAGCAGAGAGGCAGGAGTTCACAAGTGCGTATGATTTCTTTTTCTCTTATATGATTTTGTTTTTTTTTTTCATTTTTACTGTTGTTGTTGTTTGTCTTTTTCTTAGTAATTTAAATTTTTTTGATTCGGGGGTGTTAATCTTTTGGCATTGAATACCATCAATGTTACAACGTAGCGTTCTCCCACTGGGTTGGGTAGAACAGATCATTGACACTTCACTTTTATTCTGCTGCTGACTTGTCCGTACTGTTTCTTTCGTAGCAGTCTGGTTATGGTGATGCAGGGGGAATGTATGGATTTCCAGCTGCTGGGGGTGGTGCAGGTGCGTAATTTTTTATGAATTTCAAATTGAATTATGTGCTCTCATATGAGTTGATGCTAATTAGGCTTTTTTGTTCTTTGTTGCAGTTGGATATGGACAGGTTTGTATTTCTTGTGCTTGATTCTGAATATACAGTTATTAAGTTAGTTTTGGTTTCTTGAGTTGCTCATGTAGGTCAAGCAGCACAACTGATTATTTGGTGAACATTTTCCTTTGTTCTCAGACACTTATGGAGAACGGAGTCTTGCTCTTTTGTCACAAACCTTTTCCTTTTTCATTGGTGTACTTATTTCAACATTTATTGCATTATGATCCCCATTTTCAATTTTCAATACTTGACATTTACCAAAATTAGGATCTTGAACAAAATTACCTACGGATAAGGACACAGCCTCCCCTCATCTAGACAGACAAGACTAACCTATCCTACGGAACTGCGTAGCTTCTTGAGAGTGTTCCATAACGGTTCCTCTTTATATGTAATTGACTAGTCCTTTCTAGTTATAAGGTTAGCTACAGATTTCAGATTCAGGAATCACTTATGTGGCCTTTTGTAAAAGGGGGGGGGGGGAGATGAGTTGCAAACTCGTCTGTTTATACTCACTAGTCCGTTTGTTAGTTTTAGAGTTTTACAAAATAGCTAAATATGTGTAACTTTTTGTTTCCTCTCCAGATGGGAAATTCTGCTGCTATGGCGGCTTTTGCTGGTGGCCTTCCTCCAGGTGTTAGTGGCACCAATGACAGGTGCACTGTTATAGTATCTAATTTAAACCCTGATGTAAGTTTCTGTTTTACCATCCAAAGATCCTCATGTCAACTTGGTCATCCATTTTGTCCCGATCCTGATGTTTATCTAATTTTCTTCAACAGAGTATAGATGAAGATAAGCTATTCAATTTATTTTCACTGTATGGAAACATTGTAAGGATCAAGATTCTCCATAGTAAACCAGGTCACGCCCTAGTCGAAATGTCTGATGGCTTTCAAGCGGAATTGGCTGTTCACTTTTTAAAGGTTTGGTTTCAATGTGTCTTTAGGGTCTGTGTAATGCTTCATCATGCCTTCTCAACTTGAATGTTTGAGGCTAGTTTTTCTTTATTAGAAAAGTGCCCAAAACCATAATTGCTTCTCAGTACTTGAAAGTTGAAAAACTACCATAAAATATGTGTACTTGGACAGTGTAGTGTTTGTGTGTTTCATCTGTCAAACACTATATTACTGCAGAAGGTAGTGCTGAAGCTGAAAATGCTATTACTTGCCTTTTTCTCATGGGTCATTCTTCTATCTCACGGTGATAATACCAGCTGCTCTGCAAAGCTGTTAAATAAGTTTGAGATTATGAAACTGCTCTACCAGTATGTGAAATTGTAAATAACATCAGTTTGTTCTTGATAATGGCATTACATTATCACTAGGCTTTCCTTGAATATTACTCATTTGGACGAGTAGTTGTAGTGTCCCATAATGAAAATTTAAGTCTGCACTTCCTAGTTGCTACAAATATTTCCTCAGATGTATCTTTTTAATTTGCAATATTATGCTTCGTTTTCTCCTAGGGAGCAATGCTGTTTGGCAAACGGCTGGAGGTGAATTTCTCCAAGTACCCTAGCATTACACCATCTCCGGACACTCATGATTACCTGAATTCAAACCTCAACCGCTTCAACCGGAACGCAGCAAAGCACTACCGGTATTGTTGTTCCCCCACCAAAATGATTCACCTCTCGAGCATCCCCGAAGATGTAACTGAGGAGGAAATTCTAGAGCTCGTGGAGGAACATGGTCCAGTTGTCAGCACCAAGCTTTTCGAAGCAAATGGCAAGAAGCAGGCCTTGGTTTTGTTCGAGACTGAAGAACAGGCAACAGAAGCCCTTGTTTGCAAGCATGCTACCTCATTCGGTGGATCAGTCATCCGCATCTCCTTCTCCCAGTCGCAAACCACTTGAAAGAAAAACCGTTTCACAGGATCCATCCTCGGTAGCATGCTTTTTCTCATTCTTCTGTGTTCAGATTGTGGGCAAAGGCGCTGTAAAACTTCCCGATTTCTCCTCTTCGCCTCGAGTAGTCCTGATATCCTCTCGCTTCTGATGAATTTCTCCTATATTGTACCCCCTCTTCATTTTATCATGGTTTTGGTTTGATAGGCTCATTCTCTTTTTATCAAATTTCCGGCAAAATGAATATTCATGTAGGTCTACTCAAATAGTGAGGCTGTTTTCTACACTTTGTTGATATCTCTTATTCATGTTTCTGTTAGACCTCTGTTTTTCTTAATGTCTGATGAATTGTCTTTCTCCCAAAAGCCTCGTCTATCTCCTTTTTTCATATTGAAGGTGGAGGTTAATATGGAGTATTCTTCCATCATGAATTTCAGACGTTAAAGGAGAATCAACATTATGTTTTTTGGAAATACATTTTGTATATTTGATATAAAGTGAAATAATAGCGCGATTTCATAAGTGGCAAGTGTGTCTTTTAAGCAACATTGAGTACGTTCAGTTAACTTACATTACAGTACTCTTTAATCGAGTTCATATGGTTTGAGATCAAATCGCGTATGTGCCTATAAACAATTTTCGAAGATTTAATTAGCATTAGACAATATAATCCGTATGTCATTTTGGATTAAAATTGTATTATCTACTTCGGATTCAGGTACGGTCATGTATCAACAATCTGGTCTTAGCATTAGACAATCTTGAATTGTACGTTTATAATCATGTTAAAATTAAATTGATTATCTTCGTATTCATGATTGTAAATTGAAATCGTAACTAGATTTGTATTTGACGTAATGAATTGGATCCGAAAGCACAAGTGTCATGCATGGATGTCGTGCACATCGCAAAACAAAAGCCGGTCCTCTCGGCGATAAGACCGTTCTACTCGAGTATAATGAATTAATCTGTAACCAAAAAAGACACAAGTCAGCTTTAGCGTAAAACTAGAGAAAAACCCTGAAAGCAGCAAATCTTAGAACTAATCAAACTTTTAACAAAAATACTCTGTTTACTGTTACACAAACAAAGATAGCGTAGAAAGAGTGGTAGTCCTCTAACTCCTTTTTGTGACTATTTCTGTTTTAATTAGACGTTGATATTTTTTGTTGTTTTAATTAATTTATTTTAATTATTTTGTTGTTGTTGTTGTTGTTACTAATGTGATAGGATTAATAAGGTGGTTGTGGTGGCAATAGAGAGGGAAAAGAGAGAGAATGGATAGGTATCAGAGGGTGGAGAAGCCGAAAGCCGAGACGGCGATAAATGAGAATGAGATACGGATAACCACCCAAGGTCGCATGCGTAACTACATTACTTATGCCACCACTCTCCTTCAGGTCCTTGATTATTTTCTTTATTTATTGCACTTTGTATTGTGCTACGTATTTGTTACTATTATGTGTATCAAATTTATGTATCACGGAAATAACACATTGGTGTCGTTTGATTTTTTATATGCGACTTTATACGCTCTTCTGAGACCACCCTCGCGAAATGCAGCTCTGTTAAAACTTAGAGGGAGTGCTTTGTCGCTTGGTTCTGGCTCGAATCCGGATGGTGAATTAAAAAAATAAAATAAGAGTAGTGAGGGGGTTTGATTTTTATGAGAGCCTTTGTGCGCTTCTGAACAAAATTAAATAAAAAAATGTACCACTTAGTTGGGGAAAATAAAAGGATGATGCTTATAGAAGGTGTCTTGGTGCTATATTTGGTCGCCCATACGACTTGAGAATGTATTTTATAAAATGAAATTTGATTGACATTACCACTATTGTGCATTGCCCTATAAACACATAAATAACCACATTGATGTCATTCTTACCTTCCAATTGCGAAAGGCCTGAGTTTGGTTTTTATTATATGTGATTTTATAGGCTTCTTTGAGACTACCGGAAAAATAGTGGTGAGGGGGTTTGATGTTTAAGTGCTACTTTGTGCGCTTCAAGCACAAAACAAAAAAAAAAAAGAGAAAAAATTATGAAGCGCTGATGCTTAAAGTAGAAAAAAGAGGATTGCTTATAGAAGGTGTGTCTTGGTACCATATTTGGTGGCCGACACAACTAAAGAATGTGTTTTTGTTGACTGGAAATTTGATTGAGATTATCACTATTGTGCATTGCCGTGTTACCTATCGAACTGAGGGTTGTGACTTAAGAGTAAGGAAAAAGAGTTGAAGGATTTGATATAATTTGTTTACTAAATAAAGCACCGATTATGAATTAGCGACGATTGTGTTGAACTTCGAATGGAGCAAATGTTGTTTCAAACTGTGTCTACATTTGGTATGGATTGGCAAGTTGTTGAATTCGCTACATTTTAAAAATCTGAAGATTTCAGTTTTAATCGTTTCCACCATCGAAATTCTTCTAGCTAGTAATGTTTTTTCCAAGCCGAAGGAACAACTGATTTCAGCTATTACTAGTTGCATTTATGATAGCTGTTCCCATTGATTATAAGTATTGATGACGGTTTAGTGTTGCTTTGTTTGCATAATTTCGTTTCAATTCGACTTTTTTCACACCGCTGTCCACTTGTTGTATTGTATGCCTTTCTTCATGTCCATGAGTACATCATAATCTTACTGGCGCTTATTGTGATGATTAGGAGAAAGGTTCCGATGATATTGTTCTCAAGGCGATGGGTAAAGCAATCAATAAAACTGTCATGATTGGTGAACTCATTAAGGTACATTGATTTTGCTGTGTCGTTTTCTGTGACATATATACCGTATGTTACTCGTTTACTTAACTTTTTGGTCGTTCTGATTTGGTCTCAGAGAAGGGTTGTTGGTCTTCACCAGAACACATCTATTGGATCAACTGATATAACCGACACATGGGAACCGCTAGAAGAAGGCCTTCTTCCGTATGAAACATTAAACCTTTTTCATAATACTGACTGTCATGTGCAGTGCTCGCTAATTTTGATGGAGTTGATGTTGAGTTGATACCCTTTTCCTTCTTGTTTGCAGCCTTGAAACTACACGCCACGTCTCCATGATCACAGTTACTCTATCAAAGAAAGAGCTTGATACATCCTCTACAGGGTAAAACCTGCCTTTCATACCTTCAGTTAAAGATGAAGGCAACGTGTGTTGTTGCCTTTCTCTGTTGTCAAGGAATGATAATGGTTCTACCTTCAGTATTAAAGAATAGTTCTTGTGCAGTGATTGTAATTCAGGTTTTCTGATTTGCATAACCTAGCATTTTGATGAGTTCATATTGACCTAGTATGGCCCTCACCTAGTAAAAAAAGAACAGGTTTCCATGTATTGACATTCTATACTTCTATAGTAGTGATTTCTGTGTATATATGTAAGCATGGAAGTAATGTGTTCTTGTAAATTTTCCTCTTATGTAGTGTCATCCAAAATGGCATATGTTGAATGTGGTTGATATTTTGTCATTTAATGAGGTGTAGAGTATATAAATTTGATGTTGTTTTGGCATGTTTCATAAAGGCCTGTCTATCAATCAGTAACCGACAGCATGTAAGGTGAAGAGGTTATAATTAGTTGAAGCCCTTTTCTATAGTTCCTCCTTTCTTTTGTTTCCCGTGTCCTTTCTACTCTCTCCCATATCCTTTTGGTTCTCAAAACATGGTATGTTCCCCTTCTTCATCGTCAACTGAATGCCCTACCTATTATAGATATAGTCATCTTCTTTGATGAGGAAAGGAGCTTTTAGGATTTGACTAGCCTACATTACAACTTCATGCTTAGATTGAGGGTAACATATATAAGGGGTAATATAACTACAGTAGGGAGGGGTTGGAAACTATTGTTGGTAGGCTGCATGTCGACTTGTTACACTAATCAACCAACTCAAGCCTTTTCAAAGTCCTTAGTAGGGTCTTCAGATGCATTATTGACTTTTCTGCTGCTTACGGATCATCTTATCTCTGTTTATTTTGCAGCTATCAACCTCCAATCCCTGCTGATCAAGTTAGGCCGTTGAATGATTTTAATGATGATGGAGGTAAACAGTGATTGTATTTATCCTTACTTAGAGAAAGCTTTACATACGAATATATTCAGTAAGAAAATTGAGCAGTGCTCATATATGAAAATGTGTAGTTCATTATAACACTGGACTTTTTATCCATCAATGGTTAAATTTTGAACTTAAATGCTGAAACCATGGCCATGTAGTGTTGCAATAATGTAAGGGAATGAATTGGCTTCTTAGAGTATGATAGTTCTGAAGCTACTGTAGAAACATGTTGTCATCTCACTGTTAACTCCGCTAAGCTGGGTGGCTCAAGCTGTGAATTTTTGAAGTATAAGTATATAGCCAAAAACAACTTTATTTACTGTTTTCTTGCAATACAGAAGGCTCACCCAATATGAGTGGTCGGGGACGTGGTGGCCGAGGTAGGGGCAGAGGCAGGGGCAGAGGTATGTTCTGCTATGTCTCATATTTTTGCTTCTATTGATATATATGCCTCCTCTGTATTTATGTCTTTTGGGATAGATCTATGAGTTTCTAGGTCCACCTTTTGACTGTGGTTATCATTTTTGGATATACACCATATCAGGAGGTGCTAAGAGCCTAAGAAGCGTAAATAATTCCTGCTCTCTGTTGTCTGGTTTCCTTGATATCTTCTGTGGCTATGACGCAAGGACTATGTACTTTTGTCCTTGTCATCTGAAATGTTGACATCATTGGCTGTTTTGTTATACCGTCCTTTAGTAAAACCATACAGTTTGTGAATCCTTTTATATCTTAGTTTAAGATGATCTATTACTGGACATATTTATAACAAGTATCTATAATGCATTTTGATTGGATTTCGACCATCTATATCCTTAGCATTAAGTTCGGAACTCATCTCCTCTACAGGAAATTATAATGGACCAGGGGACTATAATGGAGGTGGCTTTTATGTTGGCCGTGGTGGATATGATGGAAGAGGTCGAGGTCGTGGCAGAAGTCGTAACTTCAGGGGAGGAGGAAGGGGGTATGGTCAGGGATCTGGAGGCTACGACTATGGTGAAGTAGATGTACCACCTACTCAAGGACGTGGTAAGCTCACAAGTGATTTGTCAATCTAAATTTTGTTCTAAATGCCAATAAATATTGTCATTGAACAGCCCCTAGTGGATTAAAGGAAGATGTGTAATGAAAATATGAATTCTTACTTCTCACCCTACTAGTATATTATCCTCTGCAACTTATGATGGTCAACTGCTAGTCTGCCTTCTTTCCTGTTCTATGTACACAGTAAACCTGCTAGACCGAAATCAACTTAATTTAAGAAGTGTTGAGTCGCCAAGTTTTGATTAGAGTTTTGCCATGTGTCGCTTAGGATAAATTATCTTGTCAAGTACATTTTGTGGGTGTCCAGTTATCTATTTCATTATGTAGCATTGTAGCCACAGACAAACAATAAGACGATGTTTTACATAAAAGTAATTTCCTTGGATAGATTATGGCTTCTGAAATTCTTCTCTTGGTTCTTCTTCTGAATTTTTTCTGATGTTTTGTTGCCTTTTAGGACGAGGGCGTGGTAGAGGGAGGGGGCGTGGTCGTGGCCGTGGTTTTAGAGCTGAGGGGCCAGCTCAAGCAGCTGCTGCCTGATCCTATACATCATTTGGTTTGCAGTCGGTAAAACACCTTGGATGCCTGCTCTGTTGTGTTGTTGGTTGATACTCATAGGCATTTTTATCTGTTTCTGAAAATGATGTGGATAGTGTTGTTGCAGTGTCATGAAGCTTTTTTTGTAGGTCACAGAAGTAGGATTTTGTTATTTTTTGCTGACAATTCTTTTTAACACCAAAAGGTTGTAACAATTTGCTCCTTTTTTTACCCATATAGTATAGTAATAATAGAGCAGTACATTCTTTAACTTTTCACAATTTGCCTTCCGTGTTATATTTAACTGTGTTTGGAGACATGAGGAGGGTAAGTCCTGATGTTTTAGAATTAAGATAGCATGGAGCTTTTGTAAATCTGTAGTGGCTTTATTATGTTTGAGAGGATGAGATGTCTTTTCATTCTCAAAAGTGTGGTGATCATTAAAAAGATCGGGTATCATTATGGGCAGTAGTATGTTGATCGAATATGTAACAGATATTTGAGTTCTTGCTAATCCAATACTATTTGGCCAATCGCGAGCTGGGTTATAAAGATAATATGCTTTGTTCAGTGGTGCGAAAACTCTTGCTTGAAAATGATCATCTTAGAAGTGTCATCACAAATTCTTAGCAAGGGCCGTCTAGACGAACTCCTTCTACAAGTCCAAGTCAAGTAATAAATATATATGTGCCTTAATTGGAACAACATAGCTTCATCTACTTTTAAAATAAAAGTAGAGAATCTCTCCGTGCAAAACTCGTACTTGAAAACGGTAATCTTAGAATTGTCATAGCTGTTGAGGTTCAAGCTTGGCCGAAACGAAAATTTGATCAAGTAGAACTTAAAAATTAGAATTGCTTACCAAAGTGTGATTTTAAGATAGAGGCAAAAGTAAACCAACTGCCAACATAGTTGATCGTACAAATGGTTTATATAGACTACTCGAGCAGCTATTTCGATTGACAATCTCAAAGACAAGGCACTTAGGCACCTTGAATTTTCTACAGCACCTGACCTCTGGAAACGCACAACTTCCCTTACATGATAAAAAGGCTTGCGCCCTGCTTAACAGCATCCAGATCGGTATCCTGGGCCGCGACGCAGATCCAAATTACTTAAATTTTTTTTCTGGTATGTAAACACCACAAATAGAAAAGACGAAAAAAGGACATATCATAAGTACCATTGCAAGAGGGCCAACTGTAGATTTTGATGGATAAATGAAAGCTAAGTTACACAATGAAGAAGCAGCTTCACTGATCCTAAGTCTAGCGCTTAAGCTAAAAAGGGGACGATCTAAGCAGTCATCTTTTGGCAAGCCTCCTCTAATTCGACAATCCATTTAGTGGCCGCGTGGAGTATATGAGCTAAAGATAAGTGATAGTCAAGACACCACCAACTGTCATTGTTGTCGTCCAAGGGAGAGGTGGTTTGTGCTTAAACCTGCAACGAGTACAATTCAATGCTGCTGTAAACAATGGCTAGCGCAAACATGAGTATTCATGTTGAAAATATCTAGGTACAATCCCGTAAACAATGACAAACATCTACCAGCTGGTCAGTACGAGGCATGTGTAATAGGTCGGAGACCCTTATAAAGCTTAGGCCCGACCCTATTTCTTTAGGGTAAATAGACCTCAAATTAATGGGGCGACTCAACGTGTGTTTCCCTATTTTCTATGGTTAGCGACTTAGCGCCTTAGCAGAGTAGCCGAGTTGGGCAGGTCGATCAATAGTTGATCATGAAAAAAAGGAAAATTGTACGTTTTATTTCTTCTTAGCTTATTACAAATATCATCTGTAAATCTAACCCAAACATTTGCTAATTACTGGACTTTTGTAGTTGTTTGATTTATTTACATCACTACCTGATTTATTTATATTGTTTAATAATTGTCTTGAGAATTCCTACCAAAAAAAATAGTTGTCTTGAGAAAGCATTAGATAAGCACAAAGATTCACCATGTATTCAAATCCCTCATAGAGAGAAACCTTGTATTTCCATCTTCAAACATATGAAGCAAAAGTTTCATGAACAATAAAAGAATGTATCCCTAGTGTGGTTAGAGCTGAAAAACTCAGAAATACATCACGCAAGTTGAATTGAAACACAAATCGCAATCCTTGTTGGACTTTTTTAGAACGAAAAAACATTACCAAGACTTTGAGAGTTCCCATGAAAAAAAAGAATTTGCCCCCAGTTAAAATACCAAACAAAATGGACTTCAGGCAACGCTAAGAAAAAACGGACTATTGAGGCAAACAATAATTAACAGCAAAACTTCGGATGTTCACAGCCAAACAAAAACTTAGAAATGTATATTTGGAAACATCTTCTAATTTAAGTCTCCGCAAAATCAACTCGCACAGGTTCGAGAGAAAGGACACTTGACCACTAAATTGAACTACATAGGCCATTCCAGACACCAAATATAAGAACTAATTAAGCCTTAACTTTTCCATAAACCTTCATCTTCTCATCTGATGTCTGGTGGCGACCATGACCAAACTTGGAGGATGTGTCAATAAACTTGAGTCTGATGTCCTCGAGAGCGACACGGGATGTCTGCTTGAGAAGGGTCTGCCTCAAAGTCACCACTCTCTTCTTAGGGCCGACACAGCAACCCTTGATGAGAATGTAATCATCCTTCACAATACCATAGTGAGGGAAACCACCCATTGGAGTGATGTCCTTCTCAGTCCTGGATCATCATCAAATCATAATGACTTAATCAGTTATGTCATTTCAACAAAATGTTGAGTCTAACCATGAACCAGATAATGAATTCACACAGAGTAGACATTGTCACAGCAGGTATCTCTTACCTGTCAAACTCAGTCATGGCTGTGTGAGACTCCTGGCCAACCTTACCGAGCTTGTAGATCTTCTTGTTCATCTCAGTACGGTGGTGGTAACCATTCTGACCAGCCCTGGCAACAGTGTATGACACCCTAGCAGGATGCCATGCACCAATACAAGCAACCTTACGCAGACCCCTGTGAGTCTTACGAGGAAGACGGGTAACTCCCCAACGGGTGACAACACCTTCATAACCCTTACCCTTGGTCACACCAATGATGTCAATCATCTCATCCTTCTGGAAGACAGCATCAATTGGGACTTGCTTCTCAAAGAAACTGTAAGCAAAGTCGACCTTCTGGGCAATAGTACCACCATTGACCTGGATTTCCATCAAGTGAGCTTTCTTCTGCTTCAACCCCTTCATCTTCCTGATCTGGAATCAGCACAAAGACAAGGTAAGATATTCATTTGATGAAATCTATAAAGACACAAGTAAAACTAACAAAATGATAAAGCTTATAATCAGCCAGCACATAAACAAAATATAGATGAAAAAAAAAAAGACAAAGAAACCTTAACCAGAACAAAGAAATTTTACCTGAGTGTGAGCAATAACCCTGATAACAGTAGAATACTTCTTCATTTTTTCAAGCTGGGATTGGATATCTTTCTTTCCATCCTCACTCTCGAACTTCTTGGAGTACTTGGTGAATGCCTTCTTCTTGGACTTGCAGAAGTTCTTGTAGAACCTCCTCCTAACCTCCTCGCTAAGATGCTGTGCCCAGACAGTGTTCAATGTGCGAAGGCCTCGGGGAGTCTTGACGTAGCCAACAACTCCAACAATCACCAGTGGGGGGGTCTCAATAATAGTCACAGCCTCACAAGTCTCCTTCTTGTGGAGTTCTACATTACAGAAACAACAGGTAATTCATAAGCAGACAAATAAATAGAAGATCAAAATTTCTTAAACCATGACAATAAGGTTCAAACTCCCAGGGCTAGTATACGTACTGGATCCAGGTTTCTCGACCTCCCTAACAATGTGGGTCATACCAGCCTTGTAGCCCAAAAAGGCAGTAAGCTTTGGTGACTTGTTAGGGTCATCCTTGGGGAAAGCCTTCACTGTCGGATACAGGAAATGTAGCAGAACACAATGTTAGGAAACCTTGGTCACAGGCTAAGTTACAAAACACAAGATGCATAATAGTTCAAAAGTCACAGACCAACAAACATGCAATGGAAACATGCTGTTAATGCATCACTTTTACCACAATAGTGCCAATTCAGCAACTCATGAAGTAACCATATAAGTCTTGTAATACCAAGTACTACATACCACTACCAACATGCTCTGAATTCAAATTTACCATACAAATCAAAGATTTTTCAGCTTTTACTCGACATACCGGCATGATAAAAAACAATGTCGAGATGCCTTCATCCGGACACATGCAACATCGCATCAAGCCTATCAAGCTACTACCAGTCCTATAGTATAAACCATTCTTGAAAAACAAACTATTCACATCGAAAGAACATAAGACATGGAATTGCAAAGAAGATCACAGACACACACAACACACACAGGCAACAAGCTTAATCAAACAAACGAAATCAACACGCCAAACAACGAAAAGAGATAATAACCTTTTCCTCTGTGGCGGGCAGCCCTCTTCCTTGGCAGAAACCCAAGGGAACCGTGCCTGGGGTGCTCAAACTTCCTGTGAGACATCCTCCTCTTTTCTTACCTACATCATTATTCCACCACAAACACATTAACTCTATGATAAAAATACCATTCATTTTACGCTACAATTCCCACACTATCCACGTAATCCAATAATTCAACCATACCACAGGTCCACACAAGTTAAATTCTTACCAGCAACACAGTAACACTCTCCACATATTTTCACACCCAATCATATGGTAAAACCCCATAAAAATTATAACACCAACAAACATTCATTGCCACATTTCCATACAAAACAAGTTCAAACCCATCAACATAAATCTACCCTAAACTCACCTTAATACATATATTACTACAACTAATCATTCATTTGCGAAAAACCCAACAAACGTAACTCCACAAATGAATATTCATTTGCTTACATATATTAAAGATAGCAACTTTTTCGAAATACACCAAAAAAAATGACTTAAACCCAAAAAAGATGAGATTTTTGTTGTGCAACTACTAAACCAACACAAACCCATTTCACAAAATATAAATTTAAGCTGAACAAGCAAAACAGATCCAAAAAAAACATAGTGTCATCAACATGCAATAAAGGTGGGAACTTTATGTAAAAAACATACCAGAAAATGTAAAAGCAAATAATAATAACAACAAGAATTAAGATTGATAGAAATGAATAAATAGATGAGGAGAGATAGAGGAGGTGGGTACCTAAAAATGGAGTGACTGCGATAAAATGTGAGAGATGTCAGGGGTGCTTAAACCCTAGTGACTAGCTTTATATATTGCTGCCTTTCCTTCTATCTTGTATATTTTTCATTTTTATTGTCAGCCCTTCGTTTGCTCATTTAGGGTTGCCTTGTCCTTGGGCTTGGACTTAAAAGCCTATTACTCATTTTCCTTTCCTTTGTAATGACTCACAACATCTAGGAAAATAACACTCACCAAGCACCAAGCCCATTCCATTTTTAATTTTTATTATTATTACTTTTTTTGTGTGGGGGGAAGGGGAGGGTGGAGTATACCTGTGCAATGGGGCGGGTCCTTGCTAATGACTCGTGACCTGCCCCGTTCAAGGTGGGTCACGACCCACAATTTTCAATAACATGTCGGGCCTCTAACGGGTTGAGGCGGGTCAATAAGTCATGACAAAATGGGAAAATTAGTATGAAATACTCGTGACCCGCAATGACCCGCC
Organism: Corrigiola litoralis; assembly: GCA_901111285.1. Lineage (NCBI taxonomy): Eukaryota > Viridiplantae > Streptophyta > Magnoliopsida > Caryophyllales > Caryophyllaceae > Corrigiola > Corrigiola litoralis. The sequence continues at coordinate 28,595 of CAAKMY010005595.1, forward strand.
ACCGACCCGCTTTGCCTCGCAAAAATTTCTTTAAGATCCGACCCATTTGGTTTTGGCCCGACTTGGCGAGGGGGAGAGAGAAAAAGTGAGGGAAAGAAATAAGAAATAAGAAATAAGAAGAAGAAAAAAAAGGTAATACTCACCTTAATTGTTCAATTAGTGGTAATCTAACTCTAATTACATAGTTAATTAGCCAAACTACAACTAACCTAACGGCAAACAGAAAAAAACTAACGGACGTCCTCATTAATGGTATTTTGAGTCGAAAATCAAACCTCGGGGGTATTTTGGATTAGTCGAAAAAACATAAGGGTATTTTGGATTTTCGTGTATAGTACAGGGGTACACAGGAGAAAATCCCAAAATTAAAATATGCCAAGTCGCATGACACAAAAAAAAATATAATAAGCCACGTTAGATTTTTTTTTTTTGCTGGAATCCCATCTTTGGTCATCGGAGGTACATTTTCATCAATCATGTTGAAAGTTGAGATTATTGGTGTCAATTTCGTTAGGTGGGATTATTTTCGTCAGACCGAGCAAAGGTGGGATGAATTATTTTCATCAATTTTCCTTTTTTTCTCATTAACGGTAAATTTTCAATTTTCTTTGTTTGGTGCCCTTACTTTTTGACAATCCTACTTTAATGACCACACTTTTCAATAACCTCTCACTTTGATGACATAAGTTCAACTGTTCTTATATTTCCATAGAGAATGTTAAGTTGGCTAATTGAAAGCAAATTTGTCTAATTCTTTGACTAAGTTGGTTGCAACTGTAACAAAAGGAAGGCCATGTTTATAAACAACGAGAATAATATTTTTTTTTGAAAATAAAGTGGTTTCATAAATTCATAGTCATACGGCATCTACAATTGATATCAAGAACAATGAAAACAAATCTAACAAAATCAAACAACAATTTTTCCAATAGAACTGAGGATCATTTGTGTAAGATCTACAGTTCTTGTATACCCTGTATTCTAGGATCGCTGCTTCATAATACAGCCTTCTTACGAGGAGGACTCTTGATCCAGCGCAGTTTTGAGGAGAAATATATTAATTTGACTCTGCAACTTGTTGACGAAGAACTGAGATCCAATGCAGATTTGTTGAACGAACCACCAAAGGACTCCATGGATTAGAAACTTCAAAAACGAACCTCCCAAAGTGGGAACACAAAACCCCCATAAACAAAGGGGACAAACAACTCTCACCATATGAGAGACTAAATTTATTGACTATCTTAATATTAAAGATCATAATGCAAAATAGAATAAAATTTGGGGCTTACCATTAACAAAATAGTTGATGGCAGCCCCTAGATTTGGAGAAGAAGACTTAGGGTTTTTTTTTGGGAGAGGAAGGGAGGCGGAGAGCTACTGGAGTTAGAAGTTAAACAACGAGAATAATTTGTGTCTAATAAATCTCATTTCTTGAACGTTTGAGAAAGGTGTACTAATTCAGTTGAGCATCTTAGCGATTCATGTCCTTAGATTCGGGATGATCCTATATCTTCAATTTCTCCATTTTACGAATATCATTTAATGATTCAGGAAATGGTCAAATGGCTCATAAGAACTTAATGAGAACATCGAACGAATATAGGATTACGTCTCGTCCTTTAATGGTCAAGTATCATCCGAGTTATCAAAAAGATTCCAAAAAAAAAAAAAAAAAAATCACTCCAATCTTATCTTCTACATCCTCATAAGCAACAAGTGTCGATCATGTCTTTTTTGGTAATAACTTTTTGCAGCTCTACCACTTCTTATAGTGGCTACATTTCATATGGTGTCTAGGATCAATTTCGGATCGAGAAGGAAGTTTCGTTGGATCACGATCCTCAAGTTACTAACAATAATTAGTGGATATTTGACTCATATGAGTCTCAAGTAACTAAATGCTACACCAAAAAGCTCTTGTCTGATTAGTAGTATGAGTACTAGCTAGTAGCAAGTGATCGATTGTACCACATCGATTCTCAAGACTTGTGCTAGAAGTGACATTTCACTCCTATGACTTATGAACGTAACATTGGTGATATTGCTGGAATCACTTATTACCTGTTGGATTCGCCCTATGTGTGTTTCCATACTGAAAATTTGGGATGATCTCTTCTCCCCGGACTTTAAATACGTGTTGGAGTAAGGGTCATAATGCGTTTGGCGGACTGTTTGTATTCACCCATTGCATTGGCCTTCCCACTATGATCATACTGGAGTTGATGACATAAATTGATAGGATGTTTAGGTTACCTAAAAGAGAGGAGTTAGGCTTAGTGAGAGGTTTAGAAGTAAAAACAGTAAAGTGGAATTATCACAACTGAGGACGCCAAACTGGAAATACATAGAACGTCAGGGCACGAGAAAAGAAATTTCCGTTGACAAAGACAAAAATACATATTTTAATTTTAATATACTTTTCTTTCTTATATGTGAAAACATTACATGGAAAAATGATAGTCAACTATGACGGGAAACGAATACATTAGATTTTTTCTAATTTAGGTTTATTTTCTAACAATTCTGTAGTTTTTTTTAGTATTTGAATGAAAACAAGTTTGTGAGCCGTTTATTACATAGAAAGTGAGGCTAGTTATTGGTCCGATCCAATCCTTGATCAATTGATGATGCTGCCGCCCCTCCACCACAACCTCAGCTTCGGGACGCTTCCAGTGCACCCAGGATGTCATCTTCTTGAGCTCCAAAGGTTTGCTTTTGTACGTAAACAAAGATTACATCCTGATACATTCATCATAATCACACTCACTACATTTGCTCCAGTTTTTATTTATATTCTTAAAGCCTTTTGCTGTCCTTTAATTTCCCAGTGTATGCATGTATATAGTATTATAGTGGGTGGGGATTGGGGATTGGGGAAGGAATACCTAATACCACTGGAGGAGCTCCATCTTGCTGCTTTGATATTTCTCTGAGAGAGCCCATTGTAGTTGGAAAGCCATCCACATTTGTGATGGAATTCTTCCTAAACAAGTCAGTCGATGTAGATCATGTCCTTTTGCTTTCTCTAAATATAGACGTACGTGACCAATTTGCCTGCTTCCGAACCCCTGATTTCATCAAAACTATAGCGCTGTTGCAACGCATACTTACGAGCATGGGTGGTGCATTTTTCATATTGAATATCGATCAATACCTCCAGCTAGAATGTGCATGACGGGTGACAGATTGGATATATACTGATATTCTATTTCACTATTTGGACACAGTACTGTACTTCTTGCACGACACGTACTTCTTATTCTCTCAGCTATACCAGCTTGATCTCTGACAATTAAATTCTATATTGCTGAATGAATAATGTCAATGCTTTTGAACAAGTCGATGTTTGTTCATTGATTTTCAAACACCCTGCAGGCTTGCAGGTATCACGACACTTGCTGCTCTTCAGGACTCGGCAAATAATAAGGTTTCAGACCAGTAGAACAGTGACCTCTGAATCTCTGATGCCATTTCCTTCATGGTGCATTCCATGCTAATGAAGGTATATGGAATATGGTGTATATTGCATACAAAGAAATTAGGAAATACAATGACAAATTTTAAAATATAATATTATACTGATGCTAAATTCTTAATCATGGAGCATTCCATGCTAATGGAGGTATATAGAATATAGTGTATATTCCACACAATGAAATTAGGAAATATATGACAATTTTTACGAATTAATATTATATTGTACGAAGTACTGTATGAGATTATGGTATAGATCTAGAATGTTATTTAGGAGAGTCTAGATACTTGCCTATTTTCTAGAAATAGTTTTCTTATAGAAAATGTCGTGTGCTCTTATATATATTGTATTCCATGGGTCATATTGGCGTACATGAATAACAATAACCCTAAGAATTTCTACACACTGCATGTTATTGGAGCCTAGGATTAGGTCCATTCTCAGGTACCGTAAACCTTGTCATAAGTCTCAGTAAACTTTTTACTGTAATTGTAGCTTTTTTTTTTGTTTCTGTTTTGTATCATTCTTTAATCTCTTATTGACATTTTTTTTTGGTGTAAATCTCTTATTGACAATTGAAATAGAAGTTGGTTGGCCAAACCGGCATTCTGTACTGTTCCATTATTTCTTGGAAAAATTGACAAGAATAATCCNNATAATCCCAACTATGGGTGAACAAACAAGAATAATCCCACCTACAGACATAAACACTAATAATCCTATGTATTGACTATGTTAACACCAATGGTCCCAAACTCACCGCCGGCGGAATCTTAGGTGACAAAAGCTCACGTGGCATTTATTTTATCTTAATTTTTCTTTATAAAAAGCTTAAGTGGCAAATAGATTAGTTTTCCTTTTTTTTAAAACAATGAAACATCCTAAAGT
>CAAKMY010005606.1:0-20104 GCA_901111285.1 Corrigiola litoralis
GAAAAAATAAGATAAGTTCAGAAGAAATAAGAAAAGTTCAGGAAAAATAAGTAAAGTTCGGGAAAATAAGTGGGAATAAGTAAAAATAAGAAAAATAAGTAAAAATAAGTAAAGTTGAGCTATCAAAACAACATGAATCAGAAAAAATAAGTAAAAATAAGTAAAGTTCAGAAAAATAAGTAAAAATAAGAAAAGTTCAAAAAAATAAGTAAAAATAAGAAAAGTTCAGAAACAATCAAGAAAAATAAGAAAAATTCAGATAAGATAAGATAAGATATGTGAAAATAAGTTGAAGAGAACAGGCCCTTACATTACTCACAAACACTGCTTAAACAGAGTTCATCTTTGTTAGCTTATAAAACCTGTGTTTCTGTTCTTACTGATCCTAGACAACCAGTAAGTGTCCTTAACCAGTAGTTCTTAATCTCAGAGTGGCGTCTTTGAGTGGGTGAGAACTTGTCTAGATAAGAAACAGTCAGTCTTAGAGTGGAGTTTTTAATTCTCTGCTAAGTAGTGAGGAGTCCTACGATCAGAGTCATATCCTGTTCTATCTGAGTTACTGCTTAATTGCATCATCAGTATCTGAGTGTCTTACATCTTCAATAGTAACTTAACTTCTGTGAGAACACTTTTTATAAGTAAGACTTGCAACTTAGCATTCCTGGAATTCTCAACTCAGGGAAATAGCAACCAGTTCAGTAGCACTACACTCAGTTTCATTGCAAGTGGTCTGCATCAGTAAGAGTTATTGAGAATGATATAAGCCTTCTTGCGAAAGTCTAAGTTTGGATAGGGCTAAAGTGGGTTAGGAGATTTATGTTGAGAGAGGGCCTAATCTCTTTTATTTTAAATCTTTTTTATTATATTTTTGCAAAAAAAAAATTGAAAATACTTTAGAACTTCTTTCATAAAACTGTCAGTACAACTTAGATGGTTCCTAATGACAATTCATGTTAGCGGACTACAAAATAATATGAAAATAAGATGTCAATGTTGTAGTTGTTGTAGTGAACTTGCTTCTAACTACTCCAACTAGTTCTTATGGTTTCTATAGTTCCAAATAGAACTGCTTATTTCAACCATCAAACTGCCATTTCGACAAAACTTAAATGCTATGTTCATTTTTACTTTTGCAAGTTAGCCCTTACAAAAAAGAATTCTGAAGTAAAAGTGGGCTTGTTAACTAAAGTCTCGTGCAATTCAGAAGGAAAAAAGAAATTTCAGATAAACTTATTCTCAAACAAACTTTTGCAAGTTGGAGAATGCCGACTTGCTCTCAAATATGAGACTTCTAACTCGCTGTAGTTTTAATGGCTTTAATGTTCGGCACATAGAGAGAGAAAACAATACAAATATGTAGTTGTACAATAGTAGTTAATTGATGTATTTTGTCAATAAACGAATTCGACTTTATAATAACTAAGGACTATATGACAACTTCTCTGGAGGAAAGTTGTTTACCTAAGTCTTTAGAGCCTGTTCTCCTCAACTTATTTCTATTAATTTCAGAAAAAATAAGATAAGTTCAGAAGAAATAAGAAAAGTTCAGGAGAAATAAGTAAAGTTCAGGAAAATAAGTGGAAATAAGTAAAAAAAAAGAAAAATAAGTAAAAATAAATATAGTTGAGCTATCAAAACAACATGAATCAGAAAAAATAAGTAAAAATAAGTAAAGTTCAAAAAAATAAGTAAAAATAAGAAAAGTTCTGAAACAATCAGGAAAAATAAGAAAAATTCAGATAAGATAAGATAAGATAAGATAAGTGAAAATAAGTTAAAGAGAACAGGCCCTTAGTTCATTTGTTTTATTCAATTTTAAACTTTGACGAATAATTATCTTAAGCATCTAATCTTCTCTCTTCCTCTTAGAAAAATCTCATGTTTTAACCTACGAAAAAAGTAAGGTACGGAGATGGGAAAAAGAAGTTGACATCAAAAAGAACTGCGTTCCTTTAGGGTGTAGAAGACAAGTAAAATATAGGACATAGAACTGCAAAAAATGGTAAGGACAACACAAAAGGAAGGCAAACCTGGCCTCTCTTGCAATTGAAGTATGTTTCTCTTAATCCCACACATTCGCTTGGTATACAAGGGCTCTGCTCCCCTGCACACTCCCTGAACGACCTCTTCTCCACCTACATATACAACATCAAACACAATAATGTCCTTAGAGAACCCCTTAATAGTGACTATGAAACAATATATAGAGAGTTCCAATGGCAATGCTAGTTCTCACGATTGAATAACTTTATGTTGAAACCCTCACAAACACAGTATACCAACACGAGAAAGATATATATTTAAACCCAAGGAGGGAAGGGGGCAGGTGCCAGATGGAGAATACAAGTGGATTGTATTTCCTATTAGATTATGAATCTAACACAGGATTCACTATGTGAAGAATTTGGGCCAACTGACAAGGATGGCTATGCAGACGATGGCCTTTGGGTAGTCACATGCAAAGGGTCTAATGAGTGTCACTTTAAGGAAGAAGCAACCAGCATAAGTCAACTATACGCTCCTAATTTTTCTTATCAAGAAATAAAATACGATTAAATTTCCTCACAAATTATTCACATCTAGTTAGATGTTGGCCAACAGTTAAAAAAAAAACTCACTAGGATAACACTCAGCAAGTTGTATCAACAAAGGAATGTCCACATTCCACCCGATCTTTTGACTGGACGATACAGAAATCGAAGGGGAAACAATGGCACCTAAGTAAGTTATTGTTTAACAATCGTCTAATTGACCCTGGGAAAAGTCACACAACAAATTTACCATATTTCAACTTTCAAACCCTCATCTACAGTAAAAAACAATATACTATTGACAGATGCTACATTTCTGAACCTTTTATGTTCCTTTCTTCTAAGCAGCCTATTTTATTGAAACTAACAAGTCAAATACCACAGTCCTCCATGAATCTTCAAGTGGTCAATAGTCTAAAGTGCACCAAATCTTAGTGTCCATGTTGTCTCTTGCATGCTACATTTTCCCATAGTGCTTAGCCCATTTAGATACTCATTGAGGGTACTATGTAGCAGAGAGGACATTCGAAAATCAGATTAAGGCCTCCTTTACTGGTTTTAAGTGTCGGACTGTCAGTCCTTTATTTGAGGAAGGACAAAGAAGGTGGAATCTAAGTAAAGGAGGTCAGAATTAAATCTATACCCCTAGACATAGGACAACATTACAGAAATCGCTTGGACCCACATTGAGTTCAGTTATAAATCGAGCAAATCGAATTCAGAACTTAAAATTTGATTTGATAACCACCCCAATTACGTCTTCACACCTCAGGGGAGCAAATAAGGTATCCGAATTCGTTTCATGTATGGAAGCGTACGGTGAATCATGTGACACAGCATAAAAAGGTTTCAAGACTTTTAGTAAGCTCCCAGAGTGCCTGGCGTATCGTAGTAAGTAAGAGGCTTTTCTCTTTACATCTAGCTTACAGTAGTCCAAAAGCACATAACAGACAACACACAACATTACGAAGTATTCACTAAGAAACTCACATCGCGTAAGGAGTGCCTGACTAACATCAAGGAGAAGATACTATAGACTTTTACTCTAATGTGGGGAACTCATAAAATATGCAGCAACTTCTAAACCGACAAAACTTATAGTATGTCCTCAACGCAGCCATAATAATCACCTCCATAACTGTAGTCAAGTGAAAAGCCATGCTTTAGCTACAAATTACATTTCTCACAACAACCGTCCAAAGTCTACTACTGTTCTACTGCACGTTACTCTAACTTTGAGCTTTTGATAAGCAAGACACTTCTAATCAAAATAAGAAAAATAAGTGTACATGCTGATCAATTCATGATATGACAACAAGAGTAGAAAACATAATAGGTGGCCTAAAATTACAAGGTTATCCGGAAGCTTAATTGCTTAACAACATGCTTATGCTTATCAAACAATCAATAAAGTCCTCACATCATACAATCTAATACTCTCCCCTTTGGGAGTCAAAATTCAAAACTTTGACCGCGAATCTACTAAATGTATAAAAGAGATATAACGTGAAACTCACATTCTTACACTTGTTACCTTTCATATGTTTTTATGAGTTATAATCGCATCAAAAAACTTAAAACATAAATGTAAAAACTAATAGTCAAAGTGCCAAACTAGAGACCGCGCTAAAAGAAATGGGAAGCTTATTTCGAGGAGGGTGAGTGTGTTTGGTAAGGCATTCCAGTCAACTTATCTGACTAGGTTACCTTGTTTGACCAAAATTTCAAGTAGCTTAAGTCTTAAGGCCGTTTGGTAGCGCTACCTGAAATAATAAGCTACATGAGGTAAATTCAGCCACCTAAAATTTTAGTCTCATTTTCAATTTTCAGGTACCTTTTCCGTTTCCAGTCACCTTAAAACTGTGTTACACATTCGTGTCTAATCATACAAACTCACTCAATCGCATAACCACAAAAAAAATTCTACTAGAATAATCAGCTAAGCAGAAGTACATGGGGTTAGAAAAGACTGTTTCTTTTATCGTAAAAGTAGACCAAGTCTTTGCAAGATATATTTTCTTAAGCTCCCAACAAGCTTAAATAGAACTGTAACTTATGAGTATGTCTTTATTGGGCCAGCATAATGTGGTCCAATAAAAATAGACGGTATCTCCCAAGACTTTCGGGTTAAGTTAAAATGATCATTAAAGTTGGGTTAGCAGTGTATAAGTAATTAAAAAGGAAAAGGAATAAAAGATAAAAATGATATGTATATATACTTTGATGCAGTTGGAGTCGCTAAGACACTTGACGAGCTCCTCTGCCAGACCTTTGCATGACTTCGCCATTTTCTCTGTCTCAATTTGCGGCGGTTCAATCACCCCACTTTATACGGCTTTGATTTTTTGCGGATATGGAAGTTTACCGACGATTTTGGGAGCGGGGTTTTGTGCCTTTTATTGTATTATAATCTCACTTTTTTATATTACTTATCTTATCTTATCTTATTTGAATTTTTTTTTTATTATTATTTATGAACTTTTTTTATTTTTTCTTATTTTTCTGGACTTTACTTATTTTTACTTATTTGTCCTGATTCATATTGTTTTGATAGCTCAACTTTACTTATTTTCACTTATTTTACTTATTTTCCTGAACTTTACTTATTTTTGCTTATTTTTCTGAACTTTACTTATTTTATCTGAACTTTTCTTATTTCTTCTGAACATATCTTATTTTTTTCTGAAAATAAGTGGAAATAAGTTGAGGAGAACAGGCCCTTACCCAATATTGTGGGATATAATTTCACTTTTTATCACTAAGCGTATGTTTGGCCTAATTTTTATAAACTGTTTTTACTTCTTAGAAATAGTTTATCTAAAAACTGGTTTTAGAAAAAATTTATTGAGTTTGGCTTAGTTTATGATACAAGTGTTTTATAAGTTTAGAACCGTTTGGCTTAGTTTATGGTAAAAGTGTTTTATAAGTTTAGAAGCATTTGACCTACTTGCGTTATTTCTAAAACATAGTTTTTTCCTTTTTTAGAGATTTTGAATATTGCATTTATGAGATAATAAAAGATTTTTTTTTTAAATAATAGCTTTTAGAAGAAACAAAAACAGAAGCATCATTTTGGTACCTGTGTTTTTGGGGGTCAAAAACTGTTTTTTGGGATTTTCAAAAGCTATTTTAGGTTTTTTTAAAAACACTATGTTTGGCCAAGCTTGAACTTTTGCGTTGAAAAACACTTACAAAAGTCAGGCCAAACACATACTAAGTCAAAACTAATTTCGGTAATTTCCACCCCGAGTCAGATTTTTTATTTATCCTAAAAGAAAGGAAACTTCAACTATAAATAAGAGCTAGACCTCACAATTTGAGGCCAAGCAACACCTTATACATCTTCCTTAAGGATGCTTCGAAGGTCCTGATGTGGGCTTGAAACATCACCATCTTGTTCGCATAGTCTACTCCTTTGTTTGCTAGCCAATCCGCAGCTCGATTACCCTCTCTAAACACGTGCTCCGCACCTTGACACTATATATATTGCTTGTTATAAATAAGGTTACGACAATGTAATATCATGTTTTGTAAAGGGCCATGGGGTGTACACTCACCTAGATGATGTGTGGACTAGAGAGTTTACAAGAGGTAGCATCCACTACATATCAACAAGGCCTTCCCCTTTTAAGCTTAAGTGAGGACAAATGGGCTCTAAGGGGGAAACTCATTTATTTATGGGTTGTGTTGAGACTGGTGGTGGGTCAAGTTGTTACCATGCCGCCTAAAGATGGTCCCAAAATAGAGTGCTTTGTCCATTCCCAAATCCCAATCGCGGTAGCAACCCCTTGGACAATTAGCTTAGTGTTTTCGACAATGCCCTTTCAAACATTAGACATCTTGCTAGTGTAACACCCCAACCCCTTGCGGGCTGGTCAATGTCATCAAATGTGGCTCTACAGCCTGTGTACTGACCCCATTGTACCAACACAGGTCTCTTTAGTGCACTTTGCCCTCACTTGTGCACACCTAGGAAACTTCTCAGGAGGTCACCCATCCTTGTACCACAAGTAGCCAAGCAAGCTTAACTGTGGAGTTTCTAAGGAAATGGGCTCCCTGAAAAGAAGATGCATCTTATTGGTATGAGTTGTACTATCAATCTGTTTAAGCACTCATCAATTTTCATCTCAAATCTGAGGTATCACAATCACCCACACTAAAGGACTGCAACGTCCTCGTTGCACATGCGAGCCACTGATAATCAATCCCAGGATGCAGCCCCTACTAGGTGACTGAACTGCCCTTCACCATCACAGCTCATCACACGGTCGCAGGGTTGCTCTGATACCATTTGTAACACCCCAACCCCTTGCGGGCTGGTCAATGTCATCAAATGTGGCTCTCCAAGCTGTGTACTGACCCCACTGTACCAACACTAGTATTTTCAATGCACTTTGTCCTCACTTGTGCACACCTGAGAAACTTCCCAAGAGGTCACCCATCCTTGTACTACTCCCAGCCAAGCACGCTTAATTTCTAAGAAAATGGGCTCCCTGAAAATAAGATGCATCTTGTTGGTATGAGTATTACTATCAATCCGTTTAAACACTCATCAATTCTCATCTCAAATCTGAGGTATCACAGCTAGTGCGTGAGAACATGTCTACATCGCATCTCCAATGGCAATATTTAGCTCGAAGAACCCTAGACCAAAGAGATTGCGGCTCAAACAAGACTCTCTATCCCAACTTGCAAAGGAATACAACATTGGTCTGTCTAACATCGGAAGTAGTGACTAACCCTTTTCACCGCGTTTTTTCTCCTAAGAAGTAAACGACTTGCAAGAAATTTGCTCCATTCCCATAGACAATAATCAAACCCCTAACCTCATGATTAAAAAATAAAGTAAACAACCACTATACTACATCACATCTCATCTCGTCTCGTAGATTAAAGTAACAAGTCTTTCTACACCCTTGGCGACGAAGACAAATGCATGCCATTGCCACGTAACAAGAACAACAAACAGAAAAGGAGCATGGCTAATCGAGTTGAAAACGTAGCCTTATTCGTGCTCTATAATCTATACCACCACTGCATCGCTACTATACATGTCCGAAAGTAGGGACCCACACCGAACCCTTTAAAAGTAAAAACCCTTGAACTACTTACTAACTCGAACCCCCTCCCCTTACCTTTCCTAACCGCCAAAACCCTTTTCTCTCCCATCCGTACACAACACACCACTCCTCACTTAATTTCACCCCCTAACAAACTAACTAACTAACTAACTAACCAACAAACTAACTCTACCCTTTTTCATTTTCTTCACTCTTTCCCATGTATGTTTCATTTTTACACATTTTACATTTTACAAAATTCTCTATCTTTCATTTTTTTTGCCCTTGTTCTTGCTTTTTGGTGGGTCTTTTTTTTTTTTTTTTTAATGAATGTTTGGAATTTTATTTGTTTGATGATTTGGAATTAAAATTTTGATTGGTTAGATTCTTTGAGAAAGTCTAGGGAGAGGCCGTCATTTTTATTGTAAAAGTAGACGGAGGCATGCTGACCCAATATAAGGAACCCAACAAAAAATATATATCGCCACGAAGCTTGGTTGATTTAGCTTTTTGGTGGGTCTTTCTTTTATGAATGTTTGATGGGGTCTTTTTTTTTATGTTTGTTTGGAATTTTAGTTGTTTGATGAATTATAATTTTTTTTAGAATTACAATTTTGATTGGTTAGATTCTTTGAGAAAGTCTTTGGAGGGGCCGCCTTTTTATATTGTAAAAGTAGACGGAGTCATGCCGACCCAATATATGGAACCCAACAAAAGGATATATATCGCCACGAAGCTTGGGTTGATTTAGTTTGTCTGAGAATTTTCGGTATTATTGAGTCTCGTGGCCTTTTTTATTGTAAAAGTAGACGGAGTCATGCTGACCCAATATAAGGAAGCCAACAAAAGGATGTATATCGCCACAAAGCTTGGGTTGATTTAGCTTTTCTGAGAATTTTTGATATTATTGAGTCTCATGGCGTTTATTTTGGTTGAGTTTTTGTTAGATATTATCTATGTGTACTTGAATTTATGGTTGTTTGCTTTTAATTTGGTGGGTGTTCATGAATGGTGGTGGAATTTTACTTGGGGTTGAAATTCAGTTCATTTTTATGGTTTTGATAATTCATGAATGTTGGTAGAATTCAATTATACTCTGCATTCTGAAATTTATCATTTGAGGGTTTGTAATCATGGGTATATCTTGTGAATGTATGGTACTTTCTTGGTTTTGAGTGGTAAGTTTTTTTCACATATTCATAGAAAAGACCGTCTCTTAGAAGTCCGAAGTCAAATTAGAGATATATATCCCTTTGTTCGGCCAACATGGCTCCTTCTACTTAATGAATAAAAAGAGACGGTCTCTCCCTAGAATTTCTGAATGTTTTTTTAGTAAACTAGATTGACTGTGGTGGTTTTTTTAGTGTTTGTTTTAATATTGGTGATCAGGCCTCCTGTCTCGAAACTGGAGTTGGGATTAGTAAAATTTTAAGGATGCACATGAGGATAAGAAAAGGGGAAAAACAGAGTGTTGTGGGTTGTTAGTTTCCTGAGGGTTTTGTGGAGTGTTTGGTGGTCGAAAAGTCGGATTTAGATGTCTGATTTGTTTGCTCATAGGCGAATACTTGAGTAGGAAGAGTTGTTGCAGCTAGTTAACAATATGGGCTATGTGCTGCAATTTTTTCCTTGTTTTTATGATAGATGTAGAACTTTGTTACTGGTGATGCTGCCCTGTTAGTGGTACTGGTTTGATAAAACTACATTTGCTGGCTACTTAGTAGGTGTTGCTGTTTACTTGTCAGATGTATTGGCACTTATTGTAATACAAAGTTTTCCTTATCTCGTCCTGCAGAGCAATGGAAGCTAATAGTCAGACGGAAGATGGTAATTTTGTTGGACCTGTTTCTGTACCTGCAACGAGGAATGATATTTGTAGGGTTACATTATTGGATGAAGCTGCTCACTATGGCACTGATGGCCCTATTCCCTTCCCGATTATGCCAACTGATATATCTGCTTTACCTGCACGAAGTTTATATGGGAACCCGGAGAGTCTATCGAGTGCTTATATGTATGATCTGAATATGCCGATAGATATGAATCGTGCTTTTGATCAAGACTTAATGTTTGCAAATGATGGCCCTAATCTAGACTATCCGGATTCTCGCTTCCCTGGTACAGCGGTTGATACGATTATGAGCTCTAGATGTCAAGCTTATGATAATTGGATGACTGCTTCTCATGGCATGTATAGGGCCCCTCAATTTGACAGCACTCCTGGTGCTAACACTGACAGAAACTTCAATAGTGCCAGCAGTACTGGAGTTGGGAACTGTCAGATGACAGCATTGGCTCAAGAAACACAAAACCATGTCAGGCAACAGACAAGGCTGTCCAGAAATTATGTTCCCAGAGTGGATGATAATCGTGTTAAAGTTAATGCACCTCATTTTCACAATGCAGACAAACTTGATGGAAGATTTTTGTCGCTTGGATATCAAAGCAATCCTGCCTCTAATGCCAAATATAATGCTTATGGTGGTACTGCCAGTGATTCGAGTGATAGCTCTTGTTTTCCCCATGGTCAATCAGCTGAATTTTCTTTTGCCAATAGGGGAGGTAGCTTGACAGATTTTCAGAACAATGTAGGTGGCTTAATGACTTCTTGGGATCATGCGCCCCCGAGTGATAATCAGGCTTTTCAGGACATGAATTCTCGGTTTAGTACAAGTCCAAATTTCATGATCCCCAGAAAACAGGTTAATATGCAGCAGGTTATGCCCACCCGAAGAAGCAATACTTTAGGACTTGAAAATGAGATTGAGACAAGAATCATATCGAGCGATCCTTCTAGGTGCTCTGTAGCAGAATCAGTGATGCTGTCTAATATGTCTGGCAGTAATCAAGGGTTGCCTGCGTCTGTAGGAAGACGGATGCAAAAGGTCCCATTCAACTCGTCTGTTATGAGAAGAAATCACCAGATTGCTGCTGACTCACTTAAGAATTCATTTTTGAGATCTGGGGTTTCGCCTCCTCCTGGGGGTACTGTTGGGGAAATCGGCATGCAAGATAAGTCAGGTGCGAAGTAGTCCCGGCTCCTGTAATTGATGCCATGCATTTTCACTTCTTCCAGTAAATGTTTATTCAAGTATATGTATCTAGTGGCAATGGTGCCTGTGCCTAACACTCTTTCTTGGACTTACTTGTTTCTTTATTTGTTTAACTTTAATGTCCCAACCTAGAATGATTTGGAGTTAAAAGAAGATCTACATACTGATCTTATGAGGCCTAAATACCTATGTTCACGTTACAGGGGGCCTTTGGGCTATGAATGATATGTGGTACAGAGACAAGTTATTTAGCTAATAACTCTTTGTATTGTCAGAGGTCCGTTTTATGTTGACCCTTGGCATATTTGCATGGATGTGTCTCTAACTGCCACATAAGTTAGGGCTGTAAACGGGATCAGCATTCTTGTACATGTACTAGAGCTCTCTGATGTCTCACATTGTTCACATGGGTTTAAGTACAGGAATATGTCAATCAATGAAGTGAGGCTTAGGGCATTGTTTATCTTTTATGTTGATTTGTTTGATCCCTATCTGTGTGTAACACTGGATCCCTGATTTGCAGGCTTTTCCCCTGGAAGTGCCACTTTGGCTTCTGCTGTTGAAAGTGATCTTCTTCATAGGCCTGACGGGCTTCTACCAGATGGTATGTTGAAAATCTCAAAATGAATCGTAGTACTTTGCATTTGCATAGAACAAATTTGTTCGTCAAGTGGATAGTGCAAGTATGTGTTGACTGAAGACATTAGAATATTTTTTTGTGAAATTTAGTATTGTCATGGGAATTACAAAGTGAGCTCATAAGATTTTGGCTTCCAGCACGCATCTTTAGGTTTTCCTGTGTCAGATAAGGAACAACTGTTGACATGTTTTATGTATTACGCTCGTCACCACTCCCTCTGTTGCAAAATTATTGATTTGATTTTATTTTTCAGTAGTAATTAAATTTCTAAAGTGACCCACTTTTGAGCTTTACTTGACCATATTATCCTCATTTTTTTCCTCCAAAAAGTCCCATATTTATAAGCCTAAGTACTACTCAGGTACTCAACACAAATATTTGCAAATTGACTCCTGCTCAACGAGGCTTCAATTGAAACAGGGAGAGTGTAAAAAGATATATTTTCTATGTAACCTTTTAAGTTAAGGGTGGGTCCATGACTCTATGCCCACAGTCCCACACCCCACTCTATACCCACACCATAATACCATAGGATTAGGTGTGGGATTCCGTTCCAACGGTATCAATGTTCAGGAGTGTGATGATAGACAGAAAGTGTGTGGGGATATACGCTCCTTTAAGTTATAACTAGCTTTTATTCACTAGGCAAGAAAGAGGATGGCAGTTTAGTTCTAGAAAACTTGTATCGTTCATCGTGTGAATTGCATAATTACATAAATTCTATGGAGAATATTTTTTGGCGGTGCTTGTGTTGAGAAAGGTTTGCATAACTTGCATCTGTCCTGTTTGGCTGTTGCATTATATGGATTTGATCGAAATATATTTATATTTTTGTTTGTGTTGGTTAAGTGGAAGTGAAACTTGATGAAACTTCTTTAATACTTTGTTGGCGGAACATCTTGTTTTTGCTCTCCTTCCGATCAGTCTCATTGCATTTATGTTAATACTCTTTCATATGACTTTGGAGCAAACAATAGCCTTTTTTAGCTGTAGCTTATTTAAGGCAGGAGGTGAACCATTTCCTATGTGATTGTGCTGTTTATTCCATTAAGAACTCCTAGATGATTTGTCATAGTCACTGGAATTGCTCCTCTACCTTTGAAATCTCCCCTCACGCCCCAAAGTTTTTCCTACTTTCTTCCCTCTAAGATGCAACATCTTTTCTGAAGGCCATGACGTTGTCAGATGTATTACTGCATTTATTTATTTTCCCATTTTTTACTTTTGTTCTCGTCCTTCTTGGTACTGACTTCAAGGACTAGTGGTGGAGGATAATAAGTCACTTGGAGGCGGTAACCATAATTGAACCAAAGAAACACTGCCCCAATAAACGTGGCAGGGAGATTTGATGACCACAGCTTGAGCTGCTGGTAATCCTCCAAATTCCTATAAGGATGGATGCCATGCTGTCAGATCACTCTAAAATGTTTGACCTCACTTATAATTCCTTCTCATTTCGTTTTTGAACTTTTGCACTCTGAAAAGGATAAGGTAGGACTGAGAGTATCAGTCATATGATTTCAGAGGCGTGGTGGACTGGTGATGATAATGCTATGGGTTATTGTCGGAACTTCTTTTTATCTGTCACCCACCCTTTTCTGAAGATGAAAAGAGGGGATGTTTGAATTTTTTGTTTGTTTGGTTTATTGTGGTGAGGGATTGGATTTCTTTATTAAGCCTCTTCTTTATTTGTTTGCTGAATGTTTGTTACAGGGCAGCTATATCCATACAATGTGCCATCTTATGCTAGCTCAGGTGAAGGTCATGGTATGTCTGACAATAGAATGTCTCATACTGTGTTTTTTGATTGTTCAAACACTTGCTGGTAGAGTGGTAGTATTTGTTTTATGTGGTGGTATTTTGTCCCATTCTGATATGGTTTTGTTAAGAACTTGATAGTTTTATATGCTCTTCAACAGTGTATATTGTGGTGGCTAAATTATAGACATTATGCTTTTTGCTCATCTATGGTTCCTATTTGTCAGTTTAACGTATATTTTCTGGGTATAGTAGTACCCTTTTTTTTTTGAAAGAGTTAATTGAACGGCAAGATGCCAATGTTTCTGAGACTTTTAGTGGTGAGACCCCTCCTACATGAAGTGTTTAACCATATCATTCCAAGTTCCCAATAATAATACATTGGGGGAGGGGGAGGGGGTGTAAATAGCCTTATCACTTCTTAATGAAGAAGAAATGTATATATTTGCCTAATTTAACAAATGACAAGTTGACAACTACTATTGGCTCACCATCTAGTTTATGCACTCCCACTGACATTTCTTAACTCAGAAAATATACTTAATGGGAGTATCAAAGATAGGTAATAGTGGTCGCCTTCACTTAAAGCTAGTTTTCTGAATGTAAACTACTCAGATTGTCGTATCTAGTAACCTTATAAAATAATAAGCTGCGAAAACAGGAAAATCGTCCAAATTTTACAAGCAATTTAACAAATACCAAAATCATATTATACATATTGGATATCTTGCTGCCTTCTCTCTAGATTGACATTAGTTACCCTTCTCAATGATATGTCATAATGTCACAATAGAAACTATCAATCTAACTGCCTGTAGCTATTTTTTCAGAGGCATGCTCTCTTTTCGAATGATGTGTTTATATTCCTTATAACAATTATCAACTCAACTGCATGACAAGTTCACCCACTAAATTCTGAATGTTGTCTGCATGCCACAGAATTGTTGGTCCTGCTTTTAGTCTTTGAATAAGCAAGTTTTGACTTGAAATTAATTCTGAAAGTTTTGGTATCTAAAATAGCAGGTCAAGGATCTGCTGTGACGGTCAGAAGTCAAATTTCTTACCCATCTATCCCTGTTGCTAGAGAATCACACAAAAGGAAATTCGATTTATCTCACGAGGCCTTGACGCAAGACAGACGTAGGAAAGTTATACCTCGGCCCTCAATGCATCCATATTCACCAATTCTCGTTCATAATGCTCTGGGACAAAATTTTACAGGCCAGTCAATGCTTGCCTTCCCTATTGCACAAAACTCTTCACTTTTTACTGGTTCCGCCCTAAGTAGCTCTGTTCCTAGTAGTTCAACAGTAAAACTAACAGCATTCCCTGTTGCAGCAAAGACTGAAGCGCCTTTGACTACAAAGAGGATGTTAGAGCATGCTTCAACATCACCAGCAGCTTTTAGTTCTCCGACACGGGTCTCAGACATATCTTTGGCTTTGCCCGGTTCTGCCATGAGAGCTCCAGCTGCCTTACCAAATACTTCCTCTGTCCCAGTTATGCCTGGAGGCCCTATTCTTATGTCTGGACTTACATGTGCACCTCCTCATATGTTTCCACCAAATTCTGCACCTCCTTCTGCTGTGGCAAGGACTATTTCAGCTCGTACTGGTTTAGCAAGAATGACAGTTCCATCTTCAAGAGGAATGGTTTCAGGTGATTTCCCCCCTTCAGCACATATCCCAGCTCCTGCCTCTGCTCTACAAATACCTTATTTGTCCCGACCGAGCTCAACCTTGAGAAGTCCTGCTACAGCTGCTCTGAGAAAGTCTGCTCTAGCTGCTTTGGCGAAAGCATCTCCACCTTTTGCAGCACCACAAGGTTCTACGTTGACGCCTCGTATAAAGTGGCAAGGTACAATTTATAATTTGCTTCTTGCGCACGACATTTTTGAAGTAATGTTTGTGGTCATCTATATTCTTGAAAAAAGTTGTGTTATTTAAGGTTGATGTAGTGATAAAATGAATGGATAATGGTATGGATACTCAGGTAGACCATAATGATACATCCTCTAGAAGATGATTTCTATAACCTAGATTTCTATGCTAACAAAGAATTTAACTATTTAGAACCATATATAATTAAATTTGGTTTATTCCAACTTATCTAATAGTAAGATTTGCACCATGATCTCCTTGTGAATGTCATGCTATGTGCTTCAATGTCAGTATTAAAGTCCCGCCAAAACACCCCCCCCCCTCCAGCCTTTCCGCCAATTTCCTATCCACACTGACCACATTACACCTGCACCATAGTCACCAGAAGTAACTGATAGTTGTAACTTAGCCAAATGATTAGATTCTATTGCCACTAAATCTTTGTTAAGATTCAGCCAGCTTGAACTTTCTGCCTCCCCCCGCCCCCTTGTTTGGGTCATTACTTGAGACTGTCTCTCCGCCTTTTTCGCCTATCAGCTATGGTACTTAGGTTGACGGAGTAGGTTTTACGTAATCTAGTTCTGACATTATCTTATAGCCTTCTATATGGACTATAGGTTTATTCTATAGCTTGTGTTGTTCTTTAGCTACTAGAAAGGCTTGTTTGTGTCTTCAAAAGAATAGAGAATAGTTCTTTCCTACCATGTCAGCCGGTTTCGTGACTTTGCATGTATCTGCCATATCTTTGCATGTAGGATAATGAGTAATGACACAGTTAAGTATGTATTCAACACAGTCCAGTATTACTGGTACTGGGTAATAGATTCTCTGAGATCTCCACCATCTTACTATTGATACTAAAGTAGAACTTAAGTTTTAATCAGTGTTACTATTTAGTAATGGCTCTTAGTGGACAAGTTTCTTGGAGATTACCTATAGCTTATTACGTTTAGTTTATCCCGTTTCCCCCTCCTTTAGTGTTCCTGTCTTAATGAGATCTTGGCATGAATTTTGAAATGGGTGATTAGTTCTATTATCCCTAAAATTTTGACTGTTGGTGATGTTCTTTTTAGCAATTTCTTCTATAATCTTTAGCGTTGCCTAGAAACTTAGAGTCTGTGAGCTTACCAAGGAAAATATTATTTGACTGGAATCATATTTCTGTATGCGGTGAGATCTTTCGAGGATGAGTTTTTTTTTTTTTTTTTGAAAAAGGTATAACCCTGATTGTAGATTGTAGGTTGTCTTCTGTCTTCCGAATGAGGTAAATCTGCTGAAATCATTAAAGGATCTTACAGCTTTAACAGACTGCTGGGTGTAAGCTTAGAGATTTGGTGACACTGGTATTTGGAAGTTCGGTATGAGTAATGGAACACCAAGCTACTATTTCATGCTTCTAAATTGGTACCGAGGGAGCTCTTGTACTCCTCTGCGATAGATCTTATTTATATTATTTACAGCGAGTGCACTATGATGCCTCTGTACTCTGGGGTGATATCTTATAGGAAGTCATTTTGATACGAGTTTTCTCAAGCAAAACATATTATGGCTCATCTTTGATGTTCGGGAAACTGGAGTCACTATAGCAATTCGACTTATGTTGTTCCCTCTTATATTATTGTTTGCATGTAAAGTCATTGCTGCAACTTGTATAAATGCAGACCCTGGCTTATGTATATTTGCTGTCTCTCTTTCGTGCTTTGGCTGTCTTATGTACCTAACACCTGGGTTTTGGTTAGTCGTACTTGAGCATGGAACTGGTCCTCTGTTGTTCAAAATTTCATTAGCTACCCCCTTCCCCCCCCCCCCCCCCTGCGCCCTTTTATCTGATACAGTGAGCTTCGGTCCATGTTTGACCTGACTGGGATCAATGAGAAGGTTTCTATCTGATGAACTGAAAAAGGAGTTCTGAGGTTTCATGTTAAGGTATCCTTTTGCCTGAGCATTTCAACATTTTACCCATCTACTTTATATTGTTCTTTTCTTGCGTCTGACGTAAGTGGCGAAAGAGAGAGTCACAGGCAGTAGATTATAGGAAGCACTAAACGAGTATGTAAGGAACATAATTAGTATTTACTTTGGCATCCACCATAAAAAATTTGGGAATCTTTAGCGCTTTTGTTTTTGTTAATGCTCCTCTGCTTACGCAGTTATTGTCCAAAGTCGAAAAGACCATCGAAGGAGTGACCACATGTTGTACTTCTCCCATTTGCATCCTGGCCTCTTCCAAATTCCATATTGCACACTGCTTTGCTGCTTTTCTTGCTAAGGTTGATCTCCTTAGTTTACCAAATTAAGCATACCCGAGTAATAACATATAGTACCATTATAAATTGTTATTTGCTGCATTCCATTATTTCACCCACCAACATTGTTGTAATACTGATAACAAGCCAAACTTTCAATTGAAGATAACTTCAAAATTGTTATTATTGTTGACCTGCAACTTGTGTTACCATTGTTGGTCTTGTCTTTAGCTTGTATCTGTTGATTAAGCTCAACACTGTATAGTGTGTACAGCCAGCAGTTCTTTATGTAGGCAATTTGCTGCTGTAAGTTTGTGTTGGACCTTCTTTTCTGTCAACTCTCTTTATCTCCATCATGTTTTCTACCTATGCTGTGCTTTGGCCTTCTGGGTTTTCATGGACAGGATGCATAGCACAAAAAGTGATTGACAATGAATTTCACTTGCAGGTCTTGATACACCTCATACAACTGGACTAAATTGCATGTTGTGCAAGAGAGACTTATCGTACACACCTGAAGGGCCTGTCTCAATACCTCCTAGTCCACCACCTGTTGCTGTTCTACCCTGTGGGCATACCTTTCATGACCATTGTCTGCTGCTGATTACTCCCAAAGATCAGTCAAAAGATCCACCTTGCATTCCTTGCGCCATTGGTGAGAACTGAGTCTTCTGAATCCTGATAGAATGCCCAACTTTTGCCATAAGTGAACCAGATGATTTAGGTAGTCAGGTGAATTGTAGTGAGTAGTCAAAGAAGATAGATTTTTGGAAGGTATACATGAATGGAGAAACTGTGCAGTCTGTTTTTGGGTTTTTTTGGGGGCGATTAGAAAATGTACATGTTTCAACAGGAAATATCAGTCTTAATCATTGCAGTGTATATATATGAACTCATGTAATCATGTGATTGTATCAGAATGCATTGTTTGGAACTGCGTATTGACCGAACTAGAGTTTTTGTGAACTTGTTAGCTTTTGCATAGTATAATTTTTATGTTTTATGTTGTTGATTCGACTGTAAGGTGACTAGATGCTTATTTAGTCTTGGGGAAACCTCTTGTGTTGTTTTAAAATATAAAAAGTATGTAAAAAAAAAAAAAAATTATAAAAGTAGATGAAGCTATGTTGGCCTGATGAGGAGATATATATCTCTTATTTGATTTGGACTAGCATTAAGCTTGATGTGATCTTAGCTTATAGAAAGCTAGACTACTTTTATCATAAAAAAGTCTATACAGTCTTTTCTTATGTGCTTTTATTGAAAATGCATAGAAAAACTACTCGGGTTCGCCACAATCAAAGTGTGATTAGTAACTTATGAAATCTAATATGATGTGTTTGTTTGGAGTGGAGTGGATTGGATTTGTATTTTGGTTTATTCAAGTTACGACTATTAACTAGACTATCTGTACTTAATAAGTCCGTTTCGTTTTCAAAAATAGATTAATAATTTACAAAAAATTTTGTATACAGTTATAACACCCATAGAACAATCAACTGACCAAATTTTTATACAACAATGCTTTTCAAAAATGTCGATAGCGTGAGAGGTTTGATAGTCTATGAGCTGATCATGGAAATTTCGTCCAGGAGCGACACTAACGTCCAAAGAAATTTTATACAAATACTCAGCGTACGTACACATGCGTTTTGACTATTGAAATTCGAAGTATGAGTATTCAATACTTGTACAAGTCCTATACTATCCAAACATACACAACTTGTCCCACAAAATACACCAAATCCGACTAACTCTCACCAACCCCCACCCTCGCAGCCACCCACGACCCTACATACCCCACCCTCGCAGCCACCCAAGACCCTCCCCCTTCACCTTTTTCCTTCTCCGACATTAGGGTTTACGGTTCGAATCCCGCCGTCGCTGACGCCGAGATTCGAACCCTAAACCCTAACGTTGGCCTTATGGCGGCGGCTTCGCCGGTTCCGAACCCATTAAAAACCCTAATACCTATGGGTGTGGTTGGAGATGTGGTCAACCCTTTGGGATTTATCAACCTTAAAGCTGCGTCGGTTTTGGGGTGGGTGGGGGGCGTTGTCGGAGTTGGTGTGCGTGTGGAAGAGGCGTTTCAGATTTGGTGATGGTGGGGGGTTTGTGCGTCGGATCTTGTTGGGTGGGGTGGGGTGTGGTGGGTCTCATCGGTTTCGGTGTAGGTGGGGTGGGTCTCGTCGGATTTGGTGTGGGTGGGGGGCGTCGTCAGAGTTCGTGGGGGTTTGCTCGTCGGATCTTGGTGAGTTGGGTTTTTAGGGAATTAATTTGGGTTTGGGATTTAAGTATTTATGTATAACTACCGTATGATGGGTTGGTACCCCGCAAAGAGTAGTCAACGAAAACAGTGCAATACTGACACTGTTCACCCGCTGATCATGGGAGTTAAAATCATGAGCTGCTCATGAACTATCAGATCTCGATGGTGTCCTTAAACACACCCAAATCCTCCAAAACCCCTTACTCTAATTACCCCCCTTAATCAACCCCTTAAACACCATATCATTCTCCCTCAAAACGCTATAATTCATCTCCAACACCAAACACCCTCCTCTATTACTCTTCCCCACATAATACTCCTCATCACCATTATCACTCTCTCTCTCTTCTCCAATAAAATCCCCACCTTTGAGGTACCCGGGCCGGTGCGACGGGGTCAGATTGATGGGGGAGACACGAGAATTTGGAGAGAAATTCTTTATTGTTTTATTATTAATTAATATAATCGTTTGATTTTCAAATGGGTGAAAATATACCTCTATGTATTTCACTGAGGGTTTAAAGCCAACCCTATATATACATTAAAAATAAGGAAAGTGATATATACAGCAAGACCTACTTACTATATACAGAAGATACAGAATCAATATAAAAAAAATGCTTAACATCCTCCTTAAAACTCAAGATGCCTCAAGGCCTTACTTTCTCGC